>JAOXJP010243318.1:0-22933 GCA_025762735.1 Platanus orientalis | reverse complement strand
TAACATATAAAAAAATTAGACCAAACAATCCTCATTTCATGTAATTTTTTTATTTTTCTTCAATTTTTTATTTTTTATAAAAAAAATTAAATAAATATATATTTTTCCAAATTTTTTTCCCTGGTAGATCTATCAGAAATGTATAACATATAAAAACTTTACAAGCAATAGAGAAGAAATAGAGAGATTACCAAAGTTTTTGTCAAAATTTGGGGTTTCAGGTTTGATCCTTCGATCCGACTCAAATCTCCATTTTCAAATGAAATAGACTCAAATGAAGTCTTAGATTTAGTTTCTAGAAGCTAAATGAAGTAAGAAATTGTAAAAAAAAACAAGATTTTTGAGGTTTTTGGTGAATTGCGATACGGGGGTGATTGCGAGACGCGGCACGCGATATTCCCCCATATCGCGATACGCAAGCTATTTTAAGCAAAAAAAGGTCATTTTGGACATGTTATCGCGAGACGCATGCACGATACGCGATACGGCTCGCGATAACCTGTCCAGATCACGATATTTCGCTGTACATAGGGGTATCATGTCGCACACCTGCGATACCGGTACGTCTCGCGCGATACTACCCGTATCGCGCGAGATTTTGAACTATGCTCCCATCCCCAAACCCTAAAGCTAATACCCTCTACAAAAGCTTCCAAATTACTCAAGATACCTTTCCATAAACTTTCACATGAGGTATCCTAATTCTTTTCCTTCCCACTCCTTTACTACTCCATGTTTCGCTGCTACGGTTCTTCTCCATAAATTACCCTCCACTTCCCCATATCTCCACAATCATTTGCAACGAAGGGTCTTATTCATATGACTCATATTCCTATTATCAAATAAATAAATAAATAAATAAGACTTATATTCCTAAGCCCAATTCCCCCTCTGTCTTTCGGTCCGCACACTACACTCCAATCTAGTAAGTGGATACTTGAGGACTTCTCCCACCATTTCCCTGAGGAACTCATTTTGAAGTTTCTCTTTGTTCTCCACTGATCTTGGGATGATAATTAAGAACAGGAATTATAAGATACTTGCTAGAGAGGCCTTAGAAAGAGTAATCTTACCTTTACAAAAGGTAATATATCTCCAACCAGCCAATCTTCTCCGAATTCTCTCCACCACCTATTCCCAAATATCCTTCCTTTTGTAACCTGCTCCCAATGGTAAACCAAATAAGTGGCTGGAAGATCACCCACCCAACAACCTACATTCCCAGACAGAGTACTTAAATTGAGCACCTCCCCTACATCACACATAATGCTTTCGGCAAAATTTTATTCTTAACCCTGAAACGAATTCATAGCATCTCAAAATGCATCTGATCATCCTAATCTTCCTCTGGGAGTTTTTGCAAAAGATTGATATATATATTATATATATACTTGTTAAAGCACGATATAGATAATTAGTAGCGTATGGCTGGACTCTGGAAACAATTTCACTTAAACGACATCTATTTGGAAGCAAAACAGTTTTCAGGCTTTATGGGAGTTACTGCTATAAATCCATCTGAAATTAAACTTTGTTGGAAACAAAACAGTTCCAGATTTTTTAGGAGATCTTTTAAGTTATAAATCTGTTTCAACTGATGTCCTAAAACCTGGACCAACCTCTACGGCCGGACGGTTTGACCTCGTAACTGGATGCTTCTTCGGGTTGCAGCCTGAGGCCACCAACATTGTAGTCACCATCATAGATACCATCATCATCTTCATTGCTGCTGCTTCAGAAAAATAGAGGGTTTTGCTATGACCATGTGAGAGGAAAAGAAAGAGATAAGAATGAAGTGGGGGTAATGTATGTACATATAGATAGAAGGATATAAAATAAGGGTAAAACCTGTGTGTAAAGTGTCCATGTGCTTGCTGCTTTACACACAGAAAAGAGTTCTACTCCCAGATAATAAAGGTAGGTCAATCAGTGAGCAATTTTGTTCCTCCTTTTTTTCCCCACAAAATCCGATTCATGCACAATCTAACAGTAAATAATTATTGAAGAAGACAATAAAGAACTCAGTTTCAGGCAAATTGGAGTGCTGATCTTTTTAAGAAAGTTTTAAACTTTCAAGCATCCAGGGAAGAAAAAAAAAAACTGGAATGCTTCTTCAGAAACAGATATAAGCCAAAATCATGAAAAACTGTGATCAGAAGCTGAGACGTAAAACAGAATACACATGAATAAAAAACTAGAAACAGCAAGATCAGAACTGTATGCATACTTCCTGTATACGATCCAATGCACGGATGTTATCTAATGTATCCAAAGATGGGGAGAGTCCACCATGCAAACAGAAGATCTACAATTAACAATAAATGTTTGTCAGAAGTGATTGTGAGCTAAATCAAGTTAAAAAGACTTGCACCAGACTTGCACCACTATAGAACTCAAACCTGACTCTCAATAAGCGCTGTAAGCGGTAGATAATCAAAAAGATCAGTGAAAAACTTCCAGACATTTGCATTTCCGTATTTTCTCAAACATTCATCGTAGAACCCATACCTAAAACAAATCCCACAAAATTAGTAACAAAACTATTCATCATACCAATTAAAATGTCATAAGATCAATTTACTTTCTAAAAGGCCAGTGAGTTCATATTGTTTTTACAGTTCTTAACACAACATAGGCAGCAAGCTACCAAGCATGCATTATGTACAGAAGAAAAGTAGTCCGCACAACAAAAAATTATCTTTTCATTCTGATCTTCAGTAGAAGGTATACTAATCACCTTCTTTATCTAGAAAAAGGATATATCCATGGCCATCAAAATAGAAATTTTGATTCTTTATTTATAAGAAAGGGCAAATGTCTTCACGATAAAAAGGGTGAACCCAATAAACAATGATTTAGATATATAAGGAGAAGCCAAAAGTCTCCCTGAAGGCTTTACAAAATATACAAAAGATACTAGTAACTGGCTGCAATGATGGCAGACCAACTAGAGAAAAAAATAAAAAAAGGGCCTTCTGATTCTTAAGATGGACACCCAATGAAAGATTATTGACACACACCACCACCTCCTAAATACACCTGTCTCTTTCCAAAGGTACCAACATATGGAAAATGACACCATTTTCCAAAACACCCACTCTCCTAGAGAAGAAAGCCTGTACCTGTGAGCCCTGCATGTCTTTGGGTATGGCTTTTCAACAATGCCCATCATAGCCCAAAACCTTGATGACATGCTGACAAACAACCCAATAGAATCGCTAATGTAGAAATAGATGATTAGTACTTTCCCCATCAACCACGAAAAGGACACACCTTTTTGTTGTTATTTCCTCCTGATCATCTTGTCAACTGTAAGAGATTTCTCTACCATTGTCCTAAAAAAGAAAAAGTAGGGAGAGGGAGGAACAGGGGCATTAAAAAAAAATTGCCATAAAGGGATGACCAATATCATAAGAGAATGGAAAAAGAACAGATTAAGTCTCACTTTGGATCCCACATTCATTTTTTTCTCTCAACAACATGACTTGCAATGGATTGTCAATTCAATCTAGCTATGAATGCAAAACAAGAATCCGTTTCTCAATCCTTCCAGTTACTCCTAAACCTCGAGAACATGTAAAATTAGCTCCCTCGTCCTACAAGAACAAGGACACTGTGGGATTGCTAGGGAGTTTGGACTGTGCTTTATCGCCTCCCCAAATATTGCTAAATTACTTCAGGGGTGGAGGACTATAGCTCTTAATAACATGGGGCAGGATGCTTTGGAAGCTTGTCCCTACAACGGTGTGCTAGTCAGTTTGGTGTGAGTGGAACAATCAGGTTTTCCATGGTCATTCTGAACCTGCTTTTCAAGTATACAGGAGGGTTAAGGAGTTGATTATTTTCTGGGCAAGAAGATGCAAAAGGTACAAAGATCTACCCAGTGGAGCTCTTATCAGGGATTGGTCAAATTTGATTGGGGCTACGGATATGTAGGGGTTGATGATTGGGCTGGTGCGCCTGGGTTAGGGGTTCATCCTTCTTGTTTACATGGGGATTTCTCATCCCCCTCTTTGTTCTTGCTTTCTTTTAGTAATCAAGTTTCTTTCATTTATCCAAAAAATAAATAAAAACAGAATAAGAACACTGTGACCTCTTTTGTGATGTGATCATAGAGATGCACAAATGATGCTTGAAGATATGTATCAAACTATTGCTGCAACACTGCACTGTAGATCCTCTTAAAATCTATGTCCCCTTGTCAACCTTGAAGCAAACAAGTGGATAGTCAATCTCTATTCCCTTGATAGTTCATGCGTCAGTTTGGTATCATAACCTAGGTTTCAGCAGCCACAGCAACTAGGAGTGGGAAAAATTATAGGAGGAAGCTCGCAGACAATCTAATTGTGTATAGTCTGGAGATATGGATAATCAATAGTTCTCAAGTGACAGTAAATCCTAAACCTACAGGAGCTGAGGAAATTTTGATCAGGGAATGGATTGTGACAAATGATTTGAAATACCGTATAGGTTAATCCTACTCATTTTTCGATTTGTTAGGATTGTTTTTAATTCAATTTGAGTTCCTTTGAATTAATGCAAGTGTGTGCTAATGGTGTAGCTATTCAAGAATAATATCAAATAGATTGTGTGCAAGAGTAGATATGGATTTGAAAGTACAGAGACAAGCAATCACACAAAACAATCCACAACACAAGTTTTATAGTGGTTCGGCACGATGGCCTTCGTCCACTCTTCAAAAGCTCACTACCAAGCTTAGGTACTTTTCATTAAGATTGGCTATTACAATCAAAGTAAAAAAACAAAAAAAAAACAAAAACCTAACTACTTGCACTAAGCAAGCTATTCACTACACCCAATGCCTCTGGCGAGTGTAGACTTACTTCCAGTGCCTCCGGCGGAAGCTAAACAATATGAATATAAATATGTACGCAAATGAATGCAAAGCTTACCACTCAATGGATGACGTTGCTATTCTTACCAAGTGGGAGTGCTCATTCAAGAACTAGTGTGCCCATTGATCCCACAATGCTTCAAGCCTTGGCTTTAGAGCTCTTTGAGCTTAGCTAAGCAAGGGTTTCCTCTAGGGACAACCCACTTGTAATTCTCCTCTAATGATAGTTACTTGGAATAGTAGATAAGAAAATGAGAGAGTGATTTCAAAGGGATTTTTGATCTTAGAGGCTCAAAAACAGTGAGGGAGGAAAACTTTAGCTCACTTTTAGCAAAAACAATAACTCACTCTCAAATGCTTGAAGTGTCGCCCTAAAGAGGAAACTTTCCCTCTTATAGGGGATATGGAACACCCCAAGTCCTTGGATTGGAATCTTTTAAAATGGACAACATTAGTGGGCTTTTGATTTTCGAAACGGGGTTCAAATTTTGAAACATTTTGAGAGAGGGAATTAAAATATTTTTTTTTCTTGAAATTGCCCCCGTGATCGATTGGTGATCAATCATGAATCTTGTGATCAATCACAAATCAGGCTTGAGGTCCATCTCATGATCAATCACGAGATCCGTGATCAATCACGAGACCTAGGGGCCAAGGGTCTTTGGGGGCGTGATCCTTGTCGTGATCAATCACACCTCAAGGAGCCAAGCTCTCAGGTGGTGCAAATTGAGAGCAAATTCCATGCGTGATCGATCATGGGTCTGATCTCTACACTTCTTTGGGTATGTGTAGGGGCAGACTTTACACATCCTTAAGCTCTTTAAGAGCCACATATGTCACTCACCTCACCATGCATGCATAAACCTTTATGGTTAAGGCAACCAGATGTGTCTTCCAGTCTTGATCTTCTAGTCTTTGGTCCAACTTGTCTTTGATCTTTGGAGCTCATAGGGACACTTACAAAACATAGACTCTACATATTTGGTTTGTCCATGGGATACCCCATATGAAATGCCAAGGAAACGTAGATAATTCCGTTTCAGCCAATATATCATAGCAAGTCTGGGTGGAGAATTGACCATTCCCTGTTAAGGACCAGTGACGTTGGTCCTCCTTTTCTGGATTGATTCAATGCGACTCTAACTAGCCAAGCAAACTTGTCATTTCATTGATTTCCCAATCATTCAAATGTCTTCTCACCGGAACTTTCCAACCCGATTTATCTCCATAAACTTCCCAATAGTCCACCACCCTAGCATCTTTGTTTTAACCATTGAATAGATAGAAGGGGCCACGGTCTTCAACTATCTTTGAGTACACCATATGTCCGTCCAAAATCTAATGAGGGTGCCTACCCCAATATCCATAGATATTCCTTTTTTGAAGTTAGCCGTTTGGTCCATGATGTCTTTTCAACAACTCATACCATAGGGGTTCCTAGTTCCCAATAACTCCCATTTAGAAACACCCCCGTATTTTTCCTCAATAATTTGATGCCATAAGCTCATTTCTTCTGTCCCAAACCTCCACAACCATTTAAAGAGAATGGTTTTATTGATCTCACAGATCCTCCTCACTCCAAGACCACTTTCCTTAGGGGAACAAACCTCAATCCACTTCACTAAGTGAATCCCTTTATTTTCTCTTCAATGGCTCCAAAGAAAATTTCTCCGACTTTTTTCAATTTCATTCGTGATTGAAGAAGAGATAACAGAGAGAGAGATAGGAAGTAAGTTGGGAGACTTGAAAGGATTGATTTGAGAAGGGTTATCTTTCCTCCTTTTAAGAGATACATTCCCCTCCATCTGGCAAGACGTTTATGAATCCCTTTGAGAACCGGATTCTAGACCTCTCTACATTTATAGGGGTCCCCTAAAGGCAGCCCTAGATAAGATGTTGGCAAAGATCACATTAGACAACCCAACAGTTTTGCAAACCTCCACAAATCATTAACATGGCCCACGCCATAAATGCAACTTTTGGATAAATTTACTTTCAACCTCGAGACCGCTTCAAAACTATGAATAACACATCTCAAGAGCTTTAGTTGGGAAATCAAACGCTTACAAAACACAAGGGTATTATCAGCGAATTGGATATGTGATATCTTTTGATCTTCTTCCCACCTAAAATCCCTGCAACAGACTACCTTGAAAAGCCTTTAAGAGCATTGCACTGAAAGCCTCAGCCACTATTAGGAATAAGAAAGGAGATAGGGGATCTCCTTGTCTAAGACTCCTTGAGATAAAGAAATAATCCTCTGAGGCCCCATTAAGAAGAATAGAGAACGAAGCCATGCTATAACATTTACTCATCCATCTTCTCCATCTTATCTTAAATCTCATGCGACCAAGCATATAATCAAGGAATTTCCAGTTCACCCTAAGCTTTCTCCAAGTCTAATTTACAAAGAATCCCTGAATCTCTGGATTTTAAAATTGAATCAATACATTCATTAGCTACTAGCACTCCATCAATACTCTGTCTCCCTCCCATAAAGGTACTTTGGGTGGGAGATTTAATTGAAACAAGCACTTCCTTCATCCTATCAGCCAGAATTTTAGAGATAATTTTGTAAGAACTAAGAACTACTTATCAAGCTTATCAGTCTGAAATCCGTGATCGGGAGAGCTCCTTCTTTCTTGGGGATTAACGAAATGAAGGTAGCATTACTTCCTACATCCAAGAATTCCGAGGTATAGAAATCATCCACCATCTTCAAAATGTCCCCTTTTAAAATATCCCAACATTCTTTGTAAAATGCCATTGAGAATCCATCCAGCTCTGCAGATTTGTCATTCTCAAACTTCCAAACTACCTTTTTAAATTCTTCCTCAATTATGGGACGCTCCAGCCAATCCCTTTGATCTTCCCCTAGAAGCTTAAATTTCAACCATTCAAGAGAAAGTCTATAAATGTCAGGATTAGAGTAGAGATCTTTAAAGAACTCCACCACATATGTCTTGATGATATCCTTATCATCCACCAAGGAATCACATATATGAAGCCCGACAATATGATTAATGTTAGCATGAGCAGAGGCAACTCTATGAAAAAACTTTGTAATGTTGTCACCCTCTTTGAGTCATTGGAATTTAGATTTTTATCTCCATTTAATTTCTTCCAAAGCTTGCGCCCTTTCGAAATCTTGTTTGACAACATCTCTGAGAGACTTTTCATCCCCAGTCAGCCCACGTTGCTCTTCTTGGGAGTCCCACCATCTAATCTTATTTGAAAGATTTTTCTTCTTTTCTTCCACGCACCCAAACTCCTCCTTATTCCACCTTTTTAAATTGGCTTTAAGAAGCTTTAACTCAAGTCTAAGTTACTGCGTTGGCTTTCCCTGAACTTGAAATTGCGACCACCAGTTTTCCACCAAGTCCTTGAAGCCATGATGACGCATCCACATGTTTTCAAACTTAAAAGGTCTGAGAGCGGAGTTTTGAATCTTCCCGTTTAAGAGAATAGGAACATGATCCGACACTGCTCGCGGGAGGGGCTCTCCCTTTAAAAAGGGGAACAAATTATCCCATTCAGCTAACACCAAAAATCTATCCAGTTTGCTCATTTTCGGCCTTTCTTGAAAATTTGACCAAGTATATCGTAACCCCCCAATTGATACATCAGGCAGCCCTTTACAATCAATAAAATCCACAAATTCCCGCATACCTCTGGCTCTTCTCCCTCCACCATTTCTGTCAGAAGGATCTAGCACCTCATTGAAATCCCCAAAAGATAGAACAGAAATTAAGACAGCACTTGATTCATCAATTTGGTTATTAAACCAAGAGACAGTAGCTTAGAAGATTACAAAAATGAGAGGACCAGCAAAAACAACCCCTCATAAAGCACTTAGTGTTAAACCAAGTAGTTCAAGGCCTTTGCAGTTAACTGATACTAAGGAAAAAGTTGGTACAGGAGAGATTTCATGGTCTAGTGACAACAAGGTTTAGTGCTTTAAATGTCAAGAGAGAAGCCATTATGCAGTCCAATGTCCTAAGGTGAATCTTCACTGCGGTGCCAAATAAGATCAAGAGGAATATTGTGGCCACCTAAAGAAAGATGCAGCTAATGAAGATCAAGATAAAGGTGAGGAGATTAATTCTCCTTTTTTTTTTTTTTATGTTGTTTTCTCGTTCTTCTTGCGTTGTTGGGGGAGAAGCCTCATCCCCCTTGTTTTGTGTTTTCATTTCTTTTAATAAATTCCTTTTCCTCATCAAAAAAAAAAAAGATTCCTTCTGGAATTTTGTTTTCTGTATTTATAAAGCTTCAAAAAGAAAAATAATGAAAATTGGTTGCATACTAACATATCCGCAAGTTAAATGTGGGGATAAGGTGTGCAAGCTGATTATTTATAGTGAGAGCAACATGAATGTAGTTCCACGCAACATTGTCAATAAATTTTAGTTGGCTAAGGTGAATCATCCACGATCCTATAAGGTTGTGTGGGTTAATGATACTTCTCTTCTTGTATCTAAGAAATGCTTAATCACTTTTAAGATGGGGTTTCATAGAAGTTCAATTTGGTGAGATGTAATTTCAATAAAGGTCACAATATTACTGCTCAGGCAACCATAACTTATGATAGAGATGAGAAGCATAATAACAAAAAGCTAATACACACTCTTCCCTAGTTAATGGTAGGAAGGTTACTCTCAAACCCATGAATATAAAATCCATCAGGAGGTCTAAAGTGAAAAAGTTGTAAAAAGAAGCTGAACCAAACAAGATTTCTAGAATGCTTTTACTATGAAATTTCTTGCAACTAAAAATACAAAGAGTCTACTATCTACCATGATGATACATGAAGATAAAGGTGCTGATAAGCAAGTTACAAATTATCTGATATTTCATTGTACAAGAAAAAGATAGCAGATGTTCTGGATAGACGCTGATTTTTACAAGTGGTGGATTTAAAATTTCATTTCTCATTGAAAAGGATGCCCTAAACCCTATAATATTTGGATCACTACAACTGGATGCAAGAAGATTAATCCTAGATTAAATGAGCAAATACCAGTCAAACAACTCACCAGGGTTGAGTTCTTTTTTACATCACGAATAATTGATAGAGATCAAGAAGATTCTGGTAAGAAATCTAGAAGAGAACAATTCTCCCAAGACTCACTCCAAGATTTCTTCATTTATCTCTGCATGGTTCACTTCTATATTTCCATTCTCAGTTCTATATTTCCTTAAATCCCCTCACGTATAAGGTCTCTTTCTTGAGTTTATCCCAATTTCCAAAATATCCTTGTTTTTTCTCCGTTAACAATATTTTAAACTTCAAATAATTTTTCTCATCATTTTCTATTTTGATAGTTGCTGAAACGATTCACTTATAGCCACTGACTCTGACAACAACACACATATTAACTAGGAAAGATGAAGGATCATAACTGAGGGAATCTGAAACTACTGAGAGTAGCACCATTAGGTGTCAAGGAAAACAAAGAACAATAAGAAGAGTTGTTTGACATACAATGGATCGTGGTAGTGAGGGAGGATTTCAATGTTAACTTAATCACAAGTGAACAACCATTTTTATAAATAAAGTCAGCATCAGATGTGAATATAGAAGAGCCAAAAAATTTAGTTTAGTCAATGCCACTAAAAGAAAATATGTTTAAGAAAGCAATCACAACATATGAACAGAAAAATGACATGTTTTTGTGCCACGTACTTTATCCTATGTACAACACCTTGGAGATTAATTTATGGAACCTTTACAAGCTAGGAGGTAGGAACACTTACAATTTTTTCTAACTTTCATTGGTGAGAAAGTAAATGCAAATTCTTGAGTATTGGCCATCCAAGAAATTTATGTTGCAAAATTAGGATGGGCAGACTTGAAAAGAACAAAGGCCTTACACTTGGGTTATTTGCCGGCTCTCATGATTTCCTCTTAGAATTGTAATTCTATCTCGATAACGAACTTTCAAGGCCACTAAAAGGGTTACAGTTTCCACCGAATAATACCCACGATCTGCATTAACAAAACCAAAAAAAAAAAACAAAAAAATTCATTGGCCCAACATGCTAGAACATTCTTAAACATAAATGTCAAAATGCTGAAAATCATGTAGACTCTTGCACTTTAATTGAATGAGAAAAAGTAGAAATGGAATTTAAAATCACCGACAAATAAAAGAGAACAAGAGAACAATGCCAGCAATAAAAACAGGTTCCACATGTCCAGAAGGTAAACTAATGTCTCAGACTACTTTAAAAAAAGCAAGCACCTCTTGTTTATAGTCTGATTGATGCAGATTAGCCTGTGGTTCTTAAAACCAACAACTGCAAGCCCAGAAGGCCTCCATGTTATGCCCATGGGCTTAGGCCCTCCACCAAACCCACTTGAATAGTGGTCAAGTGAGCTTGCCATGTAGCTTATTGGACCCCTAGAATATTTAGCAGAAATAATTAATTTAGTTTCCTGTTGTATTTAGAACCTTATTGTTTCAAGCTTTATTGTTTTAATAAAGTAAAAAAATTTAGAAGATTTCAAAAAGGTCTCTATTGACATTCTCCTCACGAATAATGAAGAACTGAATTCATCAAAAATAAAATAAAATAATGAAGTACTGAATTCAGAATTTGATTCCCTCTGCCAGTCTAGTGAGTTTTCTTAAATGTGAGACTCCTCTTGTATAGTGGTGAGAGTCTTCCATTGTTCCCGTGGTTGGCGAGACTCCAATCAAACACTAGGGCTAAATATTAAATATTATCCATTATCCCACTTTTTCTCTTTTGTATTTCTTCTCGTTTACTTCTTTTCTTTAAATTCCCAAACCTCCATTACATTTTCAGACCAGTGCTGAATGCCCATTCTTTAATAAGCAAGCATTCTGCATCACAGATTTTGATATTTATGGCCAGAACTATTCAAAAAAAAATTTTTCAATTGTTAATGCTGCGTACATCTTGCCCTCCCCAGACCCCGCATTAGCGGGAGCCTCGTGCACTGGGCCGCCCTTTTTTGTTAATGTTCCAAAAACAACGTAGTCCAATTCCATTGAGCAAATAAAATTAAGCACAATTGGGTGTGTTGAGCAGCAAGAGTATAGGTTATAAAATGATAAATCGTGACCATTTAGAACCTAACTGAGAACGTTATTGTATGTAGGGAGATAACAAGAGACCAGTCAGTGTAGAGAAGACAAAGAGGTGAAAATTACCCATCAAACGGATAATTAAATATTTTTTGCATCTCATATGGCAGGAAAATATGGAATGGTCGCAAAAGTGCAGTTTTAGAGAGCTACATGTCCTCATAAGCCACATTTTCAATTTCATTGGAATTGGTTGTTCAACCTTGAGACATTGAAAATAGACCACACCGTATGCCGGAAGGTGGGAATGACAAGCCAGTGGCAGGGGGATGAAGAATTCAGTGCAGGAAAAATTTTATTTAAAAAGCCTTGCATTTTTTTTTTTTTTTTTGGAGTTATTTTCAGATATTGTGGCAGGATAAGATTACACAAATTCATTCATACCAGAGAAGATCCTTGAAAAGAAAATTTCTTCCACTTTATCAAATGTCAAAGAAACTAGACCACTGAATAGGGACTTCAATGAATTGATTGTCAACTCTTACAATGTTGCTACCAAAAGTCCAGAGATGACTTCATCAGACACGGTGATGAAATTTCAAGTATTACAAGTTTGGACATAGCTATATTAAAACCTGATGAATCCTTGCCAGGAGAGTCAGGCAGCTACAATACGCATCATCCAGACTAGTATCCTTAACATTATGTTGCTGAAAGGCTGAAAAGTGTTATAACAAACAGTTTAAATGGCATTGGAAGCATGGATAAGATTGGCAAAAGGAAAAACACATTCTTCCAACTACGTTTCTACATCCTGGGACAAAAGGCACCCAAATTCTCCTGAGTTTTAGAACTTCAAAATTTCAACCCTGAGATACAAACTCCACATGCTCTGCTAAACAGCCAACAACAGCATAAAATCATCATTCCAAATAATATGATTGACTTAAGGAACCCGATATTGGGATAAAAATAATAATAATAATAATAATACAGGCACCGTCATACATGATCACTGGTTAAAGAGTCCAGATCTCCTTTGGAAGCTCCACAGGGAGCTTCCTGAGAGATCAATCAGGATGCAACAGGTGCCATAGCTGGAGCGCTGAAAGAAAATTAGTAATCCATTCACTTCAGTCATATATTGAAAAAATAGTACAATTAAAATACAAATCACAATCATAGCCCATATGATACATTTCATGCAGGGATACATATCATTTGCTCCAACCCAAAAAAATCCATTGAATTGGTAATAATTCAACAAAAGAACAACGTCACAAAGATAAAAACCAGAACTGCAACTACCCTTTTTATTTTAAATTGGACTCGCTAACATATAAAACCAAACTTCCTAACATCCAAAACCTTGCCAATTGCTAAATCTAATCAAAGTCCCACACATCGAAGACACAAAAAAACCTAACCAAAAGTAAAACATTAACCAAGGATAAAATGAAATCAAAAACCAAGAAATAGATAAAGAGATATTACTTAACCGACCTACGTAATCGCCCATGAACAGATAATTGGTATCTGGAGCATTTCCTCCGATCCGAAACAGCTCGATGAGATCATGGAACTGTCCGTGAATATCGCCGCAAACGGTGACCGGGCACTTCACCGGTTGTACGTTCCATTCCTCAACGAGGATCGCCCGCGCCTGCTCGCACAAGGTCTTCACCTCCGCCTCCGACAGCGGCTTACATTCCATCAGATGCTCGATCTGCAGGTCCAGATCCGCGTGCGAAGGCATCGTTCCTTACACGATCTGCAACTCAAATCGATCAGAAAAACGGCGATCGGAAGAAAATCCGCCCCCGAAACTCTCGAAAAATGCGCTGTAAATCGAGTTCTACGTACCAAGAGATGACCAGATCAATCGAATCGCAGCATCATGCGTGGCGATCGGCTAGGTTAGGGTTAGGTTCCGGATCGAAAAATTAAAGTACAACAAAACCAGAGAAAAAGAGGGGTTTGCTTTCGCTCCTACTTTGCTCATTCCTCGCACCAGCCAAGCATCGTGTCCTCAATTTCTGGTTCTGGGGTTCATCACCAAACCCTCTCTCTCTCTCCCCCCTCTCTCTCTCTCTCCCTTACTCGACTATTTTGAGAAACTAGGCGGCCAAAAATTAATAAATTAACGGGAAAATTACCCGTTGACCCCCGAGACAATAAGATAATTTAATTGCCATAATACCCCTGAGGTA
Source organism: Platanus orientalis (assembly GCA_025762735.1). Taxonomy (NCBI): domain Eukaryota; kingdom Viridiplantae; phylum Streptophyta; class Magnoliopsida; order Proteales; family Platanaceae; genus Platanus; species Platanus orientalis. Next base: position 8,816 of record JAOXJP010243318.1, on the reverse strand, counting down.
ATAAACCACTCATTTTGAAACCGTGGGGCCCGGAGGATAGCTCAGAGGAGGAGGGAGGAGATGTGCTCAATTTTCTTGATTGCGATTAAGCATTTGGAGTTCTCGGTTGCTAAGCAGAGTTGCAAGTTCAGTTGATCGTCCTGAGAAATCCGACCTCTCATTCACTCGGGTTTGTGTTGAAGTCATAGCAGAAGCTGATCTGGTTGAGGAGATCCCATTTCGTCTCAATTCGATTGCTAAATGGAGAAGTGATGGCGCAGCGAGTTTTAAGGTGTAAAGGCTGCAATTCCTTTGGTTGCGAGGATGGGGTTTGAGGTGCTTTTCTAGAACAAGAAGAAGATTCAGGTTGCAGAATCTTCCGTGGAGGCCAACGTTTGAATTGCAACCAGGAGAATTCTCTTCCTAAAGATGTGGTGGGGGAATATGGTTGGGAAACTGTTGCTAGGCGTGGAGGCGAAGGGAGATCGGTGGAGTGGGTATCCTACAATCTGATCGGGTAATGGTTTCTGATGAGGGCATAATTGCTCAGACTGGTGGGGAAGTCGGGCCAGTCTTCTTTGAACTTGGTAGTGATGAGGCTGCAGGTTTATCAGATGTTTGTGGAAATGTGCCTGCCTGTTATGATATTCCTTGTCATTCTTCTGTTGATCAGGACCCAGGTGTTTGGTGTTTGGCTCCTTGTATTGGGTGATTCGGAGGTTCTATATCCTCTACTTCTCAGGTTGCTGATTGTAGTGCTTGACAACCAGAGTTCTGCACCTGTGATAATGTAAGATCACACATTGCCTAATTTGAGAGGGATCATGTGCTTATATGTAAGCACCCTCAACTTGGTCCGAAGAACAAAACATGGGAGAGTGGCCCATGTTGGGACACCAAGAACCAGATAATATCAAGCCAAGATTGGGTTGGGTCGTTACAATTGGTAATAAAGCCGGATCAGCTTTGCAATCTTCCACACGGAGACATGTGGCCTTAAGGGGGTGGATTGTAAGACCCTCAACTTGGTTTGACGCATTTTTGGGAGAGTCTCAATGATTCAAATTTTTGAACCATGTTTGAGATGTCCAAAGAACAAAACCGTGATGGAAAAGTGAGCCCATCGAGGGATGTTAAGAACCAAACAATATCAAACCAGGTTAGGTCTATTCGTTATAATTGGTATCAAAGCCGGATCAGTTTTATGGTATGCATATGGGGACGTGTAGTCACAGACAGCCCTAGTTCAACGCTTCCGCGTGTAGCACTTGTCTCGTTCCGTAACACAAGGCAGTCTATGCTAAGCTAATAACGCCAAGCAACACTACGCTAAACAAGCAACAACAAATATAAAGTAAAGAAAGACAAGACAAACACACACATAATAGGAAGAAAATGAGTTATTGCATTACATTAACAAGAAAGCATTACAACCCTAGAGCTAAAGGGAATCACCAAACATGGTGTATAGCAACATTGAGCCATGTCAACTATAGGGACAAGGCTCAGAGGCTACACTCCTTGAAAACCTATCACTCCCCTATAAGGTATCCTACTAAGCCTTTAAGGCATTGCCAGAAGGGAACATCTACCCCCCTAGAAAATCATAGTAGACTTATTTACAATAATGTCATTAGACAATAAAAGGGACAAAAGACTAACTGTCACTGGCCATGGTCATGCGAACAACGCTAGAAAAAATGGTCGTGACATTCTTCCCCACTTAGTTGATGCCCTCGTCGACTTCTCTTCAAGATAAGCTTCAATCTGGTCGGTGAAAGTGAGCAAGACACTTGCGGATTCCCAACTCTGACAGACCCTTGCATTTCACTAAGTATTCTATCTGGATCGCCTTGCCTGTAAGGACTTGCATTCGACACTCAACCATGATACGGTCAACTTCTCTCAAAGGCTATGTAGTGATATAGGCTATGGGTCGTGTGGGGTTGTTTCGCACTAGATTTTTCTTGTCTGCATGATAAGCCTTCAGAATACTAGCATGGAAGCCCGGATAGAGCTTAAGCCAAGTTGGTAGCTGGACTTTGTAGGAGACTTTGCCCACTCGAGCTATGATTGGAAATGGCCCTTCATAGTTGCGAACTAGACCTTGATGAACACGGCGAAGGTACTTAAGCTTTTTGGCTCTTAGCTTCATGAGCGTTAAGTGAATTTGTTAAGCTTCCTCTTCTGATCGACCAATTTCTTCATTCTCCGCAAGGCCTTCTCTAGGTAGGCTCAGGCAATGTCTACATTCTTGTGTCAATCCCTGGTGAAGTGGTAAGCTCTGGGGTTGCTTCCCTTGTAACAAGTGGTTATGGTGTGTGGTATAAGTGGTTGTTGTCCTGTTACAAGTTCAAATGGACTCTTGTTGGTGGAAGAGCTCTGCTATAAGTTAAAGCAGAATTGAGCAATGTCCAGCAAGTTCACCCAATTCCTCTGGTTGATACTTACAAAGTGCTAGAGGTATTCCTCCAATAAGGCATTCATACGTTCGGTCTGGCCATCGGTTTGAGGGTAGCCACTTGTTGAGAAGTTTAACTGTTCTCGAGGAGCTTAAATAACTCAATCCAAAACTGCCCTGTGAATCTTGGATCTCTGTCACTAACAATGTTTTGGGGCACTCCCCAATACTTCGCCACATTTTTCACAAACAAGTAAACTATCTCTTCCGCCGAGCAATTGATTAGGGCTGGGATGATGGTAGCATACTTTGAGAATCTGTCCACTACCACCAAGATCGTCCCATACTCCCCCACTTTTAGTAGAGTGGAAATAAAATCCATGGAGACATTCTCCCAAGGCCTTTGAGGTACTAGCTATTGTTCAAGCAACCTAAAGGATTTATCTCTCTTGACTTTATCCTATTGGCATATGAGGCACGTCTTGACATACTTCATCATGTCATCCTGCATGGGTGGCCAGAAATACCCTCGCTCTAGCAATGCGAAGGTTTGGCGCCATCCTTGATGGCCTGTCCCTAGAGTGTCATGACACTCCTGCATCAGTTCTCTCCTCAGTTACCCGGATTACAGAACATACAATCTGCCCCCTTTTGTGTATAGGAGCCCGTCTTTGGTCCAAAATCTTCATGTCTTGCCGCTCTCCACTAGTGGCCGTAACACTTTTGCTCGGGGATCTATCTTTAATCCCTCCCGAACACGATCTAGTAAAGTGTTCTTCAACTAGGAAGCACTCTGTTGTCCTTATTGTGTCAATGCTGCAAGTTCAGATTTGCAGCTTAAAGCATTTGCGACGTTGTTGGTTCGTCCTGGCTTATAATTCAATGCCAAGTCAAACTCTAATAGGAATTCTTGCAAACGAGCTTGCTTTGAAGTCAGCTTCTTCTAAGTCATGAAGTGGGACATTGCTGAATTATCTGTCTTCACAACAAACTTAGACCCAAGCAAGTAATGTCTCCATACTCAAAGACAATGTACCACAACTAGTAACTCCTTCTACTGGGCTGTGTAGCAAAAGCTACGGGGTGATTGTCCTGCATCAACACACTTCAAAGAGCAAAGTCAAAAGCATTAGTTTGAACTTCAAAAGGCTTAGTTAAGTCAAGTAGTGCTAATACTGGGTTAGACGAACAAGAAGCTTTAGTCCTTTGAATACTTAGTGGCAAGTGTCTGACCATGCCCATGGTCGGTCTTTCTTTAACAAGTCAGTAAGTGGTGTGGCATTCCCCGAGTACCCCACTATGAAACGGCGGTAGTAGTTGGTTGCCCTAGGAATGATCGTAACTCACTCACACTGGTCGGCAACTTCTACTCTTGGATGGCCTTAACCTTCTCCATGTTCATTTTTACTTGTCCCTTACCAATAAAATAGCTTAAGAACCCAATGTTCTCTTGTGCAAATGAGCATCTTTCTTTCTTTACATACAAATAGTTATTTTTTAATAGGTTAAAGACAGTGCGAAGGTGTTCTACATGCTCCTCTAGGGTCGAACTGTAAACAACAATGTCATTAAGGTATACTACCACAAACTTGTCAAGGCAATCATGAAATACTTCATTCATTAAGGTGCAAAATGTGGCTGGTGCATTTGGTAGCCCAAATGGCATGACAAAGAACTTAAAAGTGCTATATCTCGTGACGCAGGTGGTCTTTAACTCGTTATCTTCTACGATGCAAACCTAGTAGTATCCTAACCTTAAGTCCAACTTTGAGAAGTACTTAGTCCCTCCAAGTTAGTCAAATAGGTTTGCAATTAATGGGATGGGGTAGGTGTTCATCACTATCACCTTGTTCAAAGCCCTGTAATTTACACATAGTCTCAGGCTCCCATCATGTTTCTTCTGAAATAACACAGGCGCCCTATAAGGTGCCTTGGAGGATCGCACAAAACCCACTTCTAGCAACCCATCTAACTGTTTCTGAAGCTCAGCTAGCTCCGGAGGAGCCATTCGGTAAGGAGCCTTGGCAGGTGCCTTCACCCCAAGGATGATATCTATCTGACAGTCAATGGCTCGTTGTGGGGGTAAATTCTTAGGGAGTTCATTGAGCATAATATCCTTAAACTCATCTAAGACCTTGCATACCACCTTAGACATAGGATCTTGGGCTGGCTCCTTGGTCTCTACTTTCAGTGCTACCAAGTAGGTCATTTCCCCCTTAAATCATTTTTCAATTGCAAGGTTGAGATCAACTTCTCACCATCTCTCTTGGAAACAGTAGGTATCATGCATAAAGTCTCCTCGAACATGTAAAGTGACTCTAAGTAAGGCATAAGCACGACCTTCTTATCTTGTAGGAACTCTATCCCTAAGATTACTTGAAAGTCATCCATCAAGATTGTCATTAGGTTGATTTTCCTTATCCATGCCCCCAACTCAATAAGGACTTATTTGGTTATGCCATGTACTGGGCGAGCTGTCGAGTTGACAACCTTAATGCGGCTTGTGTCTTTCTCTAACTTTAAGCCTAGTCACCTCGCTTCAGACTCGGCGACAAAGTTATAGATCACTCCCGTGTCAATCATGGTCCGGGTGTCCTTCCCATTTATCTTCATATCAATAAACATGAGACCCCTAGATGTGGTCTTTTTGTCATCTACTTAACCCTTTAGGGCATACAACAGTCGGTGAGCTCCCATCTTTGGTTCCTCTCCTTCCTCTTCCCCTAAGGCCTTACCTGGTGTTGGGTTTCCTTGTAAGGCATTAAGGGTCTGCTTCTATGGGTATTCGGATACTCAGTGTGGCCCTCCACATAAGAAACACCTGATGATCTTGGAGTCCGTCATGGCCGACGTCGAGCCCTTTGATGAGGAAGAATCGTTGTAGTACTTTCCACCCCTGTGCCCTTGCCCTTTTGTTGGTGGCTTTGGCAGACTTGTTACCCCCATGGGTAGACATTTTCTTCTTGTTAAGGGCATTAGTGCTATAGTCATTCAGTCGCTCAGCCGTAGCCTATGCCAAAACCAAGTTTTACACTCGCTGACGTTGCAACTCTGTCTGTGCCCAAGGCTTGAGGCCTTATAAGAAGTAGAACAACTTGTCATTCTCAGACATGTCATGGATGTCAAGCATAAGGGCTGAGAATTGCTTGACATACTCTCACCGTGCCAGTGTGTTACAACCGGTGTAGGTTCCTACGAGCTATGTACTCCACATTCTTTAGGAGAAACTGGTTCTTGAGGTCCCTTTTCAAGTCCTCTTATATGTCAATCATGCACCGACCCATTTTGAATGTCATCATATCGAGTGCGCCACCACAACTTGGCATCACTTGACAAATACATGGTATTCATCGAGACCGAGGCCTCTTCCAAGTCAAGCTTGACTGCATGGAAGTATTGCTCCATGTCAAAGAGGAAGTTCTCTAGCTCTTTGGCATCATGGGCACCTTTATGAGCTCTAAGTTCAGGAACTCGCACTCTCATTAGGTCCTCAATCCCACTAGTGTTCCCCGTGCCAACTACTCTCATAAGCAAGTTGGCGCGGGCGCTCAAATCCTCTATTTGAGTCTGAAGGGCTTCCACAAGCTGATGTTATCCATCCTATAGGACATCCACCCACTGACTTAATTGATCTAGTCTACCAAGCGCATTCGCTGCGCACTCCACACGTGCATCTAATGCATCCAATTGGTCTTTGATGTTGTTTCTAACCATGTTGTCTTGCCCTACTCAAGCCTAGCTTTGATACCAGCTGTCACGAATAGCCTTAGTTCAATGCTTCTGTGCAGCACTTGTCTCGCCCCACAACATAAGTCAGCCTATGCTATGCTAACCACGCAAAGCAATATTACGCTAAGCAAGCAACTATAAAGACAAAATAAGGAAAGCCAAGTCAAGCCCACACACAACAAGAAAAAAATGAGCTATTGCATTGCATTAACAAGAAAGCATTACAACCCCGGAGCTAAAAGAGTATCACTAGGTATAGTGTGTAGCAACACCGAGCCACGTCAACCACAGGAGCAAGGCTTAGAGGCTACACTCCTTGAAGACCTATCACCCCTCTACAAGGTGGATGCTAAGTCTTTAGGACGTTGCTAGAAGGGATCATTCACCCTCCAAGAAAATCATATTGTACTTATTTACAATAATTTCATTAGGCTATATTTATAATAATGCCATTAGGCAACAAAAGGGATAAAAGACTAAGTGTCACTAGCTATAGCCATATGAACAGCGTTGGACAAAATGGTCGTGACAATGTGGCCCTAAGGGGGTGGATTGTAAGATCTCACATTGCCTAGTTTGAGAGTGATCCGATGCTTATATGTAAGCCCCCTTAACTTGGCTTGATGCATTTTTGGGAGAGTGGTCCTTTATTGGGATGCCTGAAGAACAAAACCGGGGCAAGAGAGCACGATTAACTATCCAGACACAGGGCAAGCCAAGTCACCCTGACTGACCATTCAATCACAACTGCATACCAGTTGTCGCGACTGACTAGTCAGTCGCAGGCCAAGCTTGGGTTTTTCTCTTAGCTAACCTTATTTTCAAGGGGAGAATTGATGTGAACATGAAAATGAGTTGGCTCTTCCTCTTCCTCTTCCTCTTCTGGTTCCTCTACATGTGTTTGATGATGATGGATGTAGTAGCCAAGGGGAAAGAGCAAGTAGCTGTCCATAAAGAGAAAGAGATAGTGACAATCACCAAAAAGAAAGCTTTGATGCAAGATTTCAACTCTCTACAGCACATTGTTCACATAGTGTTTGTGCTTCGCTTAAACACTCATTGTAGTTCTTACTCTTAGCATATTACTTGCATATTTTCCTACTGTAGAGGCCATTACATTGAAACATTTGCCTAGTTAGAAGCTTGCTAGCTTCTCTGGAAGCTTTGTACGTTTGAGCTGTATTTACGTATTTAGCTTTTTGAGAGCCTATTCTTGGGAGAATCTTCTCCATACATATTTTCACTACTACATTGTGAGTTCTTGGTTTCTCAGAAACACAAACAGAGACCTCCCGGACCAATCCAAAGCACTTGGACCGGTCCAAGGCGGACTAATCCAAGTCCATCTGGACCATTCCGAGGCAGCAATTTTGGAAAAAAATAAATAAATCACTAAAAATTCGAAAAATGATTTTTAAACCATTGGGGAGTGAGAATTCCATCCTTTATAAATACCCCAAACCATAATTAGGGTTAAGAACAATTAGAATAATGATTCCATGTTTTAGGGTTTATATTTCTTTATTTTCATGTATAAACAAATTTGACAAGAATTAGCTAAAATATATGAATCGGCCCGAGTCAAAGGAAAAACTGAGTCATCATCTTGGCTCAGCTATGCTAAGTATGGTTCGGAGTTAACAGTATGGGTCAACTAACTAGGCTCATCAGTGGAGTCAACTCTGGGGAGCCAAGGAGTCAACTCAAGGAGTAGGCAAATTAGGCCTTACATTGGGATGTCAAACTAATGGATAGACTGAGAGGACCAATCAGACATTAGAAGATATGTTGAGAGCTTGTGTTTTTTATTTCTAAGGCAACTAGAATGAACATCTTCCATTAATCAAGTTTGCATACAATAATTACTACCAAACAAATATTGGGATGACACCTTATAAGGCTCTTTATGAGAGGAATTATAGATCTCTTATTTATTGGTATAAGGTGGGTGAAAGGAAACTACTAAGGCCTAAGTTGGTACAACAAACTTCTAAAAAGGTGGATCTTATTAAGGAACACCTTCGGACTGCACAGAATCATTAGAAAAGCTATGCAAACAATAGGAAAAGGATGTTAGAATTTGAAGTAGGGGAGCACGTGTTCTTGACAGTTTTCTCCACTAAAGGCATTACTTGCTTTGGAAAACAAATCAAATTTAATTTAAGATTCATTAACCCCTTCAAGGTTGGAGTGCATTGGTAAAGTTGCATATAGATTAGCCTTACCACCTAAGCTATCTGGGGTAAACAATGTATTCCATATATCTATGTTGAGGAAATACTTCAACACCCTTCCCATGTTGTAGAGTATGTGATGCAGTACAGAAGTGGAGGATCTCTCAGCAGTAATTCAGTGAACAATTAAAGGGCATAAGCATGGTCTAACTTTATGGAGTTGATTTGTGTATGTAAACTAAAGTCCAACAAAGTAATAAATATTATAAACTGTTGTTTATCAACAACAACAAACAACCTTATCCCAACTATTTAGGGTCAGCTACACGAATCATGTTCCACCATTCCACTTTGTTTAGGGCTTTATCTGCCGTTAAATTACAAGCTGCAATGTCCCTCTTTACTACCTCCACCTAGGTCAATTTTAGCCTTCCTCTAGTCCTTTTAGCACCTTCGACTTATATTGTCTCACTTCGCCTCACTGGTGCAGTCATTGGTCTTCGTTGCACATGCCCAAACCATCTCAATCGACT
>JAOXJP010243309.1:0-22935 GCA_025762735.1 Platanus orientalis | reverse complement strand
TATATATATATATATAGTAGGTCTTTATTCTATTAATAAAAAGCAATGTAACAAGACATTATTATTATCATTGAATTATTGAGTGAACCTTTGATTATTGAGAATTTTCTTTATCCCCAATTCTTGGTATTTTTCTTTAAAAAATCAACAAGTCTCTCGGTTCTAATATTTTCGTTTGTGAAAATCAACAGGTTTTAAAAGGGTTGTTCTCAATCGTGAGATTCATCCCCAATGTTCAATTACATCTTAAATCCTTTGAAAGATGAAGAAGCACGTTGCGAACAAAGGCGAATCATTAGCGTGAATGAGCAAATAAGCCGTTATGGGGGCTATTTAAAGATGCATAGGTATTATAATGAAATCATAATCATAAAAAAATAAAAACAAGTACACACATGTCTTTTAATTCAAACCTAATATGCGAGAGACATTTGTTTGCACCATTTTTTAAATTAACCACTACTACGATGGTGACACATAACCATCCATGCTTTCAAGATCAACAAGATAACACGTGGGAAGTAGTTAATGGAAAACCAAAGGAAAAAGAGTTTTATTGATGACCAACACATGTCCACCGGGACGGATACGGAAACGTGGGTACAATTCGTAAGTTTTGGATTATTTTAATGAGCCACGAGGAACCCATCACCATACGCTGCACATCTGTGTTAGCAGGGTGACACCAACCAAACCTTAATACACTGCAGTCTAAGTATGGGGCAATTGTAATCCCCAATATGCCAAGGTAGTCCTTTCTATTGTTTCATGCCGGGCAACAAACCCAGCTTAAACTTAGCCGGTGCTTTTCTTTTTACTTATTTGTTCTCCTTATTTTAAATATTAAAGAAAAAGACCAACTTACCGAATGGTTTAACTTCGGTCATATCCAATCAGATTGTATCACTCTATGACCGATGACCTTACAAAGCTAATACGGATAAGGGAGGGTAGGGATGAAATCGTATGCGCCACGCCCCCTGATGGGACACTGGGGGGGGGGGGGGAATCAATTCCCTTTTTGGAGGTTTTTGATTCCCCCACCTGAGTGTCCCATCAGGGGGGTGCCCGCACTTGATATCAGACCATTACCGATGTGACATGATACCCACAAGGGTTATCTGGGTGAATATGCATGCATGAGTCAAAGAGGATATTACAGTGGCTAACAAGAATCATCCCTAAGCATAGTTCTCTCCTATGGGATAGAGCAGATCTTCTCTTGCCCTTAAATCCTTACAAATTTGACATGTTACTTAAAGAAATAAAAAACCAAATTTATGTGGGTGCTTTCATTTTTATTTTTTTATTTTTTTATTTTTTTATTTTTTTAAGGGCAAGGGGCAGTGGGGGGTCTATTTGTAAGTGGGGGGTCTATTTGTAGGACACAGGAGAGGATTCTATTGGAGGAAAGGAATTCACTTTATAAAGAAAAGAAAGAAAGAGGACTAGGCTTCTTTGGGAGCCGTATCCTCTTATCCACAATTTTGGTGCTCCGTACTGATATTCCAAAGCACAAAAGAGGTGGAACCTATACATTTTTTTGGTATGAGACTTTTCAAAAGGGAGCGGATCCTTTGGTGGTGCAAGAAGTTCCTGCTGATTTAACCATACAGTGACATCTATCTGATTTTTTTGGTAAATCATTCCAGGTTTGCTTTTATTATTTTCCTTACAAATAGGTGTCATGGTGTAGTTAAACTCGGCAGGAACATCCTGCTAACTCACCCGCAAATGATCTTTTTTTCCTTTTCAAAAAAAAGGTATGAATCCCACCTCCTTCGTGTCTTGGAGTACTAGTTGAGCACCAAAATTGTGGACCAGAGGATATGAATCCGCTTCTTAATTAGTGGGTTATCCTAAACTTGAGACCGGTAATTAGACTTTAAATTTGGATAGGTTTTTCTTTCTTTCATTTCTTGAGTAATCTGGACATGCCTCTCAATGAACGAACAAGGTCCGCCACATCAGAGGCAGACACATCAGTGCTGAAAAATTCAAAACTGTAAATCACTTTTTCGGCACTGATGCGTCTGCCCCTGATGCTGGGTCATACTAAATCCTGAGCGTGGCTTTGGAGACATGAATCCGGGAGGAATATGAAAAATGGCTCTGGAATCCTTTCAAATGACTGTTGAGAACTTAAGGGGGTTGAACCATAAAAGGGAAATAAATATATGATTAGGTTTTATTAAATTGGATTTTATTAGGATTATATTAGATTAACTTAGTTTGATTTAGTTATTTTTGTCGTTGTAATTGTCTATTTAAACCCTGAATCAAAAAAGATTCTCATACTTTATCTTCCTGGCGTCAAAGCAACTTCTTGTGATTCAATTCTTTGATTCTTTTTATCTTCTTCCTTCTTCCAAAAGCATATGGTGTATTGTCTCAGTCAAATGGTTTGTCTAGCAACCACGTTAGGGGTTCTTAGAATTTATCACTTAAGTTCTTGTTTTGTCGATCACCCACTTCTGTATTGTTTAACCCATGGTTTTGAAAACCGGATTAGACCGAATGGTCTAATCTAGTTTGATCTGAACCAGCACCCTAAACGGTTATATGTAAGCTTAAAACCATAATCTACAAAAACCACAAATAACCAGCAAAACCGATCGAAATAGATGAAAACCGGTAAGGTTTTTACCAATCTGGTTCTAATATAACTAGGACCGTCAATGAGACGAACTGGTTCATCTCTGCTCGGGGCTCGGCTCATTATGAGGCAAGCCTGAGCCTTCTTTTAAGCTCAACAAGCCGAGCCTGAGCCAAGATTCATTAAGCTCAGCTCACTAAAAGCTCAGCTCGTTATGGGTTCCGGCTTTTTCGTCTTTGGGAATAATCTCAGCAGCCTCTTCTTTTGACCTCATCTTTCAATAAAAACATTATATTTTGATATGATGTTTAATGAGTAAAAAGAAAGAAAGTTACTACCTTTAGGCTCCGTCTGGTGGTTGTCAAATGCGACATAGATTTTTCTTGTGCAGGATTTTAAAAGCCTTTAAATGCAACCACATGCGAAAGGTGTACGTTAACATCAGTTTTATTTTACCAAAAAAAAAAAACTTAGCATCGGTTTTGTAATATTTTTGAAATAATACCTTTATCTTATTCTTATTATTAAAAAATTATTAATCTTTATATTATCTCACCTTTCTTTATACAGTTGGAATGTATGATTAAGGAATATGGGAGTATTATTAGCTAACGGTCCACTTCCAATCGTTGCAATGGTCAAGTTTTTTTTGCCAAATTGTTTGCAAGGAGAGGAAACTTGAAACACTGATGGTAGTGACATCTTGAGATGAAGATGAAGCAATCAACTAACGGTGTTAATCCACAACAGCTACAGAAATGGTGTATGAAGGCGATGATGTTGCTGCACCCATAGCCCCTACGTGCCCTGCTTCACCAACAATAGTGGATGCCACAGATGAAAGAGAATAAGACAATATTAGGTTGCTTTGTTTACGCTCAGTTTTCCAACACTCTGAAATCTTATTCCTCTCTTCACTTCTCCCATCTATCATCAAAACCATCAAAACAATCATACTGTTAATATTTCTAATTCACAGAAGGAAAAAGTCCGATGTATATTTTTTCTAATTTCGTTGATGTTGAACAAAAAAAAAAAATGATACCAATAGAGACTGTTCGTTCTCTCTCTTTCTTCTCTTTAATTCTTCGTTTTCTTTCTTCATTCTCTTCTTTTCTTCCAATCTCTTACTAGATCTTTGAAGTTTCTTTTATTTTCTCTTGTTTTTCTTATGAATGAAGGTGATCAACAAAAAAAAACGACAATAACAAATCAAAACTGATTTCCAAGTGTCCGCCTTTTCTAACCTTCTGGAACTTGTCGTTTCTTCCATTTTAATTTTTAGGGTCTGTGGTAGTTACTATTCTCCGTCATTTAATTAATCTTCTTCAACAGAGGCCGATTTAAACGGAGAGACCACTCGATGCATTGGAAAAAAAAATGAAAGTAGAATAAGAAAAATAAAAATATTATAAAGATTGATTCTCAAAATGGGTTAAGAAGTCTTTAAGGGTTAAGGTGGCATGTTGAATGCGGAACTTTCAGCAATAGGCCAGACATGCCTAAGTGACTATTTATCGATTTCTAATAAAAAAAACCTTCATTCAATGCTCCGAGTTGACAACGAAGGGCTTTCAGAATTGTTGATCAACCAAAACAAAGAGGGTGATGATCAAGGTTTTGGCAAGCCAAATCTAGCCTGAACCGAGCTTGGTTTTACGAGCCTAAGCTGAGCATGAGCTTGGTATTTCAAGCTTGTCACGAGCCTGAGCTTGACCATTAGGTGGCGAGCCTGAGCTGAGCTCAGCTCATTGACAGCCCTAAATATAACTAATCGGTTTTTATATTTTTAGAAAAATAAGAAGAAAAATTAAAAATGCATATTTCCAAATTCCAATTCCACTTCAATGACTTGTTTTTATTTTTTCGTATTTTATTACATTTGTTGGTATTTCTAAAAATTAAAAACCTAGACATAAGCCTTTTAATGCATTATGATTTTTAATTTTTTTGGTATTCTATTACATTTTACTTACGTGAAGTGAACTGCGGTTAGATCATGTAAATTGATGGTTGAACTTAAACCATTCACCTTACTGATTCAACGACTAATCCGGTTCTCAAAACTATGGTTTAATCTCATAATTTTGGGTTGTCTATGATGTTGTTGATGGGCATGTTCCTGGCGGGTACAAACATTGGTACTTTGTATATATTGATTTTGGGGTTAGAGTGCAGCCAATTCCAAGCTAAGTTTAAGCCCCAAAGTTTAGAAAGAGAAAATAGAATGATTGGAGGTTCTAGGGTTTTAAGTTTTTCTTAGAGAAACATAATGTGGTAAGATTTTTCTTTTCCTATTTTTAATTCTAAATATCCAGTGTCGTTAAAAGTTTGAACTCCTGTCTCTCTATTTAAGTTTAGAAGTTTTTTAAGTTCTTTGTGAAAGAAATTTGAATTTATTGAGATTTTTTTTTGGGGCGGGTTTAATCTTCAGGAAACTCCCTACCACTTTGTTTCAAACCTCAAAATTCGACTCAGTTCTTGAATCAAGAAATAATTATTATAAAAAATTTATAAATATAATAAAATATATATAATGAAACTTGGAAACTAGTTAAAGAACTCATTGGTTATAATCGTTAAGATACGGAAAAAGAAAGTATATATCACCTACTTAAAAATTCTAAGGTAAATCTAAGAACTTAACAATTACACACAAATAAATAGAATAAAAAGAAAAGGAGTGCCAGCAAAAACCATTAATGCATTTTAAACTAGAAATTATAATAGAAAGATGAAAACTAAAACTTATCCACGATTTGAGGCTTAAAGATAACAGTGGTCATAAAGGTGTTGGATTTAGGTTTTTCTTCTTTTTTTTTCTTTTTCTATTACCCCATTTGGAAGAAAATCTTCTATGAAGACAAAGCATCTGTAGTCTTTATGGTTATAAATATTAAAGTTGTATGTAATTATTTTATTTATTTTTAGATAATTAACGATTTTATTAAAGAAGGAAAAATTTGGAAAAAGAAATAATACAACAAAAGCCCTGAGGCGCTACCCCAAGCCATCAGGCAAAACATTGGCACTAAAATTAAAGTTGTTTGTTATGTCTTATTGCTTTAGACAAGTATACACTCAAAAGGGATTTTTAAAAAAAATCAAAATCAACTGACTCAATTCAGTCGAGCTTTTAGTTGACTCAATTTACTTATCGGGTTGCACAAGTCTCGTCTTGTTTAAAAAAAAAACCAAAGCTTGGATCAACTCTGAAAGGATAAAGTCAATTTGGAAGACTTGATGAGTTTCGAAACCATGCTCTATCTAAGGTTTCAATCAAAACACCAATGATAATTTTTTATTTTTGATAATTAATAGAGAAGACCATACCGAGAGCCTCATGAACAGATCCCGATAGCCCACCGGGACCCCGGCCCTAGGTAGAGTGACCATGGGAGTTCCAAAAAAGCCCAACCCAGAACCTTTCCACCAAGGCCCTTGACAAATAAGCCGAGAGATTCTCTCAATATCCGGCTCCAGGTCTCCCATCAATACTCTCGCCTAACAGTCCTAGCACCCAAGGCCTAAAAGGCCACTTGAGCCCCCAAGAACCTAAGACCCCCCGACCCACTAAGGCATAGCCTTTCGACTACTTTGGTGGAATGTTAACACCATCCGAGACCCCAACTACTCAATTTAAGGATAAGCATGATCTGGAAACCGTTATACGAATCGCATGATCTCCGCAACAGACTTATAAATATTGAAAAAAGGATAGACATGGCAAAAAGAAATACACCCAAGAACGTGGGAGATAGCAACATGCAAGAATGTAGGGGGCAGCAACATGCAAGAACAGGGGAAGAAAACAATAGGCAGGCTTCACCATGAGACACCCTGACCCGAGCCTATAAGTACAGATACCAGTTCGCCACTCAGGTATGAGATTTTGAAAACCCTAATAGAAGAGAGCTCCTTCTACAGCCCCCTGATCTCTCTGACTTGATCATCGGAGAGCTAGAAGCCGACACTAGCTCCTTGATCTTCTATTGTCTCGTGTGTGCAGGAAGCGTCCCGCCAAGGACCTGGGTCGATCGTGGACCATCTGGTTGGTGTAAAGGGAGGTCCCTCTTCTGATACACCATCAATAATCATGCTCCCAATAGACTTCGCCTCAGATTTGGTACAACCCCTAACGTGATCCTAAGGTAGGACTGACATTAGGGGTTGACACATCAGCGCTAAAAAAGTTACTTAGACATTTTGGGGATGCATTTTTTATTTTTGATAATCATACTCCCAATAGACTTCACCTCAGATTTGGTATGACCCATATGGTGATCCTAAGGTAGGATTGACATTAGGGGCTGACAAATCAGTGCTGAAAAAGTTACACATTTTGGGGATGTTTTTCACTTTTAAGTGCTGATGTGTTGGCCCCTGATGTCAGTCCTACATTAGGCTGATCTCAGGTGGTCCTACCAAATCCTCAGGGAATAGCAATTTGGATCTAACAAACAGCAATCCCATCTTAATAATTTATAAATTGTCATTGCATGTTAAAGAAGAGACCGTGTGTTTTCTTGAGAAAAAATATTTTCTCTGTGGGCAGACTTATCTGCTAGCGCAGGAGAAAGACGACGTACCCCAGAAAAAGCGAAAATTCACTTTTTTTTTGTGGGTATGTGTCCCATCTCCTGCGCATGCAGATAAATCTGCTCAGAGGAAATGATCTCCTGTGCATGCAGATAAATCTGCTCACAGGAAATGATCTCCTGGGGTTTTCTCTATAATTGGACCTGGGCACACACACCCCTCCCCACCCCCACCTCACACACACACACACACACACACGACGGCCCACAGAATCATCAAACATCGAAGGCCCACTTACGTGTGTAACTTGGGGCAGGCCAGCATGAGGCCTGGTCCAAGTTTAAAATCGGCTAGGGTCTAGACATAAATTTTGATCCAGGCTTGAGCTTGGGCTAACTACAGCCCAGCCCAATGGTGCAGCCTTACCAATCTGTTATGCATCATCCAAACCAACGATTTTTGTAGAGATTCCTTGGGGAATATAATCAGAGAAGCTTCGTTAGCCAATTGGGAAGATCAAGACCACCTGTTCAAGTATAACATACTAACATTTCTGCCTTTAAAATTAGACACCACACCCATAATCATACTTAAATTATGTAAAATAATTATTGTTTTAACTCATCGAAAAGAAAACTCTCTCTCTCTCTCTCTCTCTCTCCTACCTTGCTTTACTTGATATCTCTTGCATAACGAATTGCTTCTTTTTTTTTTTATAGTAAAAGCAATTGCTTGTTTTAGTTTGAGAACAAACAATTTCACCACACCCATAGCAGTTCTGTTTGTCCTGGTTTATGTGATTTCCTCGAGGGATTTGATGTTTCAAAGAGCTTCAAATATTTTCTGTTAGGAGTTTCATTGCAGAAAGGGGAAAGCGAACAGATAGAGTGGTAATCAACCAATTTAATCCACTGCAACCCAGGGAGGATGATGTATTCTCATGTTCATCATCATTTTGCAATTTATGATTGATTATTGTCTCACAAATGAAAGTAGTGAAATTAAGTGATTGAAATGAGAGCCTGTTTCTTCAATGTTGGCAATATTATAAGTGAGCTGCACATGAGGTTGCAGTATTCAAACTTCCAATAAACTCAGTGCTCTCCCAGATTTTATTGCTTGATTTCGAACTAGTATGTATATCAAAGTGAACACATGAAGATTGTAGACAGTAGTTTTCCATAAGGGCTTGATATTTAGCTAGGCTGATTTTGGGCTTATTGGGTCTTGTCCCTGAGAAAATGGGCCTGGGACCTCAGCCATTCCAAATCTGGCCCAGTTACAACCCTAAAAACTAAAGTTGCACGAAATAAGGATGTGCGTAGGATTCAAAGATAAAACATCATGCTTAAAAATGAATAAACATTTTTCAGGAAAAAAAAATCTAATTGCAAGTAGAGAGTATTAGCTACTGATGGGGATTACATAATTAATAAGATATTTATTTCCAGATCCCAGGGGGCAAAGGAATTAGAATGGCTCTTGAGCAATTTGCCCGCCATTTCAAGCATCATTTAATACTCGAGACCTCTGATGTAGTTTCCCACTAGCATGCATCTCACAGAATAAAAATAAAGACACTAAGAAGCTTCACAGTCAAAACACCTGATTTTTCAACTAGAAATGAATACAGAATAAAAGTTGGGCTAACCAGAACAGCAGGCGAGTAGGGTAGTCCCGCGTGACTAAAATGAGCAGCTGAAGTTGAATGGAAGGGTTCCAATTGAGGTAGTCGGAGAGAGGGGGAGCCTTTGAATGCATATTAGGAGAAAGGGTTTCAAGGGTCATCACTGTTGGATTTGTCCTAAAAAAATCAGTTATTCCTCTGCTTCCATTAGTTCCAACAGGTCGCAAAAAGAGTGATTTCCAGGGGATTTGGCCCTGAATATTGAAACTAGAAGCATCCACCGAAGAACCTGCTGCAAGCTCTTTTGAGTTCACTCAGTAAATGCAGCACAAGTGAAAATATATAATCCACCTCTCTCAGAAAATGCCAATGGAGAAGTCAGTGATCAAATATGTAACTTTCTTTTCTTCTGTTTTTTTTTTTGGATAGTTAGTGATCATAAAGTTACATATGTTGAAAACTGTGACAAAGGAAGTCTACACCAAGCATCCTTCCAAAACCTCCCCCTATCTCCTCTTCGAGCTTTGAAAATATATACCCATATTAAAATCCTCACTTATCCTGATAACAGCTTCCCACACACTCACCCATAAGAACTGGTTATCTCATAGCTTTCCCACCTAATATTCGACCTCTATACTTGGATTCATTGGCCCTTCTCCAAAAACCATGGTGCTAGACTTCAAATTTCTAAAGGGGATCCCTTTCTAAAGCCATTTACTTAGGGAGCTTTGCTCATTAACCTAAGAGAGCATAATCAAATCCCACCCATATCCTTCAACTGCACAAAACTTTACATTCAGTTACATGACACTTTTCCTCGTCTCCCTTGCCATCCTATAAGGAAGCACTAGCTTCCATCTTCTCAAGTATCTTGGTGAAGCCAAAAACAACAAGAAAAATAAGTGGGAAGGCTTGAGAGTGCTTTGAATCAAGATACAACACCCCCCCCCCTCTCTGGATTGGCAAGTATTTTTCCCTGATGATAACCTTCTCCCGAAGCCTTCCACCACTAGATCCCACAATTCCCATGAATTATAACTAGCACCAATGGTAGACACGAGATAAATGGAAAGGAGACGACTCACCTCACAACTCAAAACACTAGCAACTCACTCGACTCTATGAAGTCTCATTTCTTATGTTCAGTGTTTTCAGGTCACACAAACCTGAAACTGCTCAAGGAAAAAAAATATATCATCAGCAAATTTGTAAATTGTATAAACTGAGAAAAGGCTGATCCTAATTTCCATTTTCTCCACAATCAACTTATTCCACAGGCCAAAGAACCCCCCCCCTCCCCCCAGTTGAACCTGCCTGTGGTGAGAAGAGACTCACATTTGTACCCTCATCTTACCTAGATTTCTCAAATCAACTATTGTGCCAGAACAGTACAGCAAAACAAACACACGGATCGGATTCAAGTATGTGATGTGCAAAACAATACAAAAAAAAAACAATAAATGGCAAAGAACAATCACAAGAGACGATATTTAACGTCATTATGCAAACCTGCCTACATCTACAGGCGAAGACGATCAATAACTTCACTAATACGGAGAATAAAGAAGAGTACAAAACGCACAACGACAAGTTCTCAAACCCCAAAGGTGAAACCCTAAGGCAAAAACCCAAAGAACTCCCAACACCAAATACTTTATGCATCTCACCAAAGTCTCTCTCTTCCCCAATCTTCCACAGCCCCAAAACCTATAAACCATCATTTTATAGGAGGAACACTCACCAAAGAAACCCTAATACATTAAGTATTTTAGAAACCCTAAAATAACACAACTTCTAAAAATGAAATAGAATCTATATTGGTGTCGCACACGGCTGAAGTGTCATGTGGAATCAAGACACTTTCCAACAAATCTCCACTTTAGATTGAATTCCACCAAACCAAACTGAACGAAACTCCTTGATCATCTTCTCCACCAAACCCCAAAGGCTACACAATCAATTCTCTTTCAAAACTGTTCCTCCACCTTGAACGGTGTTCCCAAGTAGCGAAAACCATTTTTTCTGTTGAATCTCAAACCTTGTAGCTATCATCACAAAATTCCCAAAAGAATCTTCAATCTACAGCAAACCTGAAGCTCTAATACCAGTTTGTTGTACTAGAACAACACAGCAGAACAAAACACATGGATCAGATTCAAGTATGTGATGCGTGAAACAATACGAGAAAACAATAAATAGTAAAGAACAATCACAAGAGACAATATTTAACGTGGTTCGACAAACCTGCTTTATTCCCGGGTGAAGACAATCAATAACCTAACTAATACGGAGAATAAAGAAGAGTACAAAATGAACAACAGTGAATTCCCAAACCCCAAAGGTGAAACCCTAAGATAAAAACCCAAAGAAGAACTCCCAACACCAAATACATTCTTGCCTCTCACCAAAGTCTCTCTCTTCCCCAATCTTCCGCAGCCCCAAAACCTATAAACCATCATTTTATAGGAAGTACACTCACCAAAGAAACCCTAATACGTTAAGTATTTTAGAAACCCTAAAATACCACAACCTCTACAAAAGAAACAGATTCTCTATTGGTGTCGCACATGGCTGAAGTGCTGTGTGGAATCAAGACACTTTCCAACATCAACAACTTATCAACCTTCTTGCTTTCCATTTCTTGAAGGAAAGTTAAACTCATTTTCCACTTCTTCAACAAAAATTTAAACATAGGACAACTTTCAGGTGAATCCAGTCCACTTGCATTTCAAGATGGTAAAACAAATCTTAATTTTTGTTATGTTTGTTACCACAACTCCCTTCCCTTTGTTCTCCATGAACATCCACTAGCCTTTCCTCAAATTTCTTTTCATAATTAATGGGGAGCCAGATTTTTAAGCTGTGTGGACTTTTTGTCCCTTTGGTTAGAAGTCTCTTCTTCTACTAGTACATAG
The DNA here is from genome assembly GCA_025762735.1 of Platanus orientalis. Taxonomy (NCBI): domain Eukaryota; kingdom Viridiplantae; phylum Streptophyta; class Magnoliopsida; order Proteales; family Platanaceae; genus Platanus; species Platanus orientalis. The sequence continues at coordinate 11,255 of JAOXJP010243309.1, read as the reverse complement.
GATCCTTGCTCTTCCTCTCTATAACAAAAGAACCTGTCTTCAAAGCCATTTTGTCAAACTGCCTCTTTAATAGATCCTTTGAGATAAAATTATGTAAAACCAACTTGATCAATCACCTTGCAAGTTGTTATCAAGAGCTTAAGGTACCCAAAGTCTTCAAATCCCCCTATAGTACCTGTATTGAGAAGACATGATATGGATTTTAAGTATGAAATCCTTGTCAAATACGTATGCCAAAAGGTGAAAAAGGATGCTTTAAAAAGAGTAGATGTGTGATGAAACACTAGAAAAAATGAGTAGTCATGACCCTGTATCCTACACGTTTGGACCAAGCAAGTCTAATACCTAAACCAACAACCTTACGCATACCTATATATGTCCAACACAGATTAGCAGTGTATGTAAGTAAAAATGGTGCCTCCTTTAAAAATAGTAAGATCTATAAGAGAGAAGTTCATGGACCTTAAATTTCTGAACTACCTCAAAATCATGGGAGTTTGAGAGCATGAGTAAGACTCTATATCAGAGTTAGCATCATCAGAAAGGTAAGTTTAATCCCTCTCTTACCAAGGATTTGATGTCACTCTCAGAGAACTTCTTAAGAGTTTGACCTCAATATGAATAGGCTTCAGCCATTCCAGCTAAACTGTTTCTTCTCTTATTTTTGTTTTGAAATTCCAAGTCTATGGCTTTAATACTCCTAGAGGGAGGTAAATAGGGGTGTTTCCAATTTTTTGCTAAGTTATAAACGTAATTCAGTTTGATCCAAATTATTTAAGTCCAATGTGAATAACTCCTATAAATTATATTCTTGCAATAACAATGTGTCAATATAATCCAATGCAAGTATAACCAATAATTCACACAATAATTTTTTGTTGAATGTGGAATTTGCACCAATGTATGTATTCAATATGCTTTTTCACTTTTGTTGCAAAAAACACTATCTCAATTATATCAATAAGGTGCACTACAATTAATAAGCAAGGTTTAGATTTTATAAAAACCTAGCTTATTAAATGTTGAAATAGAACCCAGATTTCACACTCAATTATCAATGTCTTATTCACCTAAGATTGAGTAATTAAATTGTGTGCTGAAGTGATTCAAACTAATTTGAAGATTAATTACTTTGAGTAGCAAGATAATCACAATGCAAAAGTAACACGAGGCAAGCACACAAAGGACACAAGATATATAGTGGTAAGGCCCAAACTTGGCCTACATCCACTCTTGAAAGCTCTTCCTTGAGCTAAGTGATGTTTATTATAGATCTATTACCATCTACAGTAGGAAAATCACAACAAACCATATACTTACAAAAATACCTGAGAATCCACTCATTTTTATAAGCAACCCACGTCCGGCGTTTCCGGTAGACATACATAGCACTTTCGGTGGCTCCGACGGAAGTAATTAGCAATAAAATGATAAGTTTGATGTAGATCATGTGCCTCTTCACAGACTAATGTTACTATGGCATCCAACAACAATGGAGAGCTCTTCTTTTGATGTAAGTCTCTTTGTTGAAGATCTACTCTCCAAGCTTTTGAGGGTTACAAGGTTTGAAACCATAAATCACGATCCAATAGGATAATATTTTCCAATATAGATCTCAGGGATCATGGGTCAACTGTCTCTTTATAGATTCAAGAGGCGAAACCTCTTTTTCTTCTCAAGAACACTTCAATATTTGTGCCTCAATGATGCATGAAAAGTCTCATTCCATTAAGAGGTTTTAAGACCTTTTATAGAGGGTTAAAAACCCTAAAAGAATAGTGCACAATAGTTGCACAATTCTTTCCAATTCTAGAACTTCATGACTGATTTAGTGATCGATCATCAATTTTCATGATCAATCATGGAATTTGATCATGAGCTTCAAGATGTCCAAACATGGTCTAGACATTGTCCATGATCAATCATGGATCTCTAGAATTTCCAAGATCTATGCATGATCATTGATCATGCATATCGATTATGGCTCTCTGGACTTCTCACTCAGTCTAGGCCAGCCTTTTGGGCATGATCAATCATCCTATCAGGGATCAATCATGACAGTTCAACAACCTAATTTTTACTTTGATTTTTGGGCCATTTGAGTGGAGCTTTTTCTAAGGTTTAGGGTAGGTCTTCTACACCAACCTAGGCCATGATTTTGGGCCATCCCCCACTTACAAACCTCCCTTGGTTCTTTGCCTTTTTAAGCACATGGTGGCCTATAAGCAGGTGAACTATGTACTTTGGTCTCTTTGTCATCAATCTTGTAGTCCTTTGGGCTTGACTTGATCACCTCTTGAGTTCACCCGAACTTGGACATGGACTTACAGACTCTTACATGACTTTTTACAGTATTAGAATAAATTACACATGTGCAAGACCACAAGTCACTCTGCCATGTACTTTTGTCATGGGATTGACAACATACATTTACATGTTTTACCTCTTGTATTTGTATTTCAGCTCCTTGTAATTTCTTCTCTTAAATGAAATTACCAGGTATCCGTCGAAAAATAAAAAATGAAGGATCTAACTCACCAAGTCGCTAAAGTCAATGAGGTTACTTGTCTTTTATGAGTAAAAGAATAAGGTTCCTCACAATAGCTCCTTGTATTTTTACGAGTGTTGATACCAGTCCTAAGTTCACAATTCATTTCTACCAACAAACCTATAAGGTTGGTGAAACCACCCCCCCCCCCCAAAAAAAAGGAGAATAAATGACCTAGAAATTATCTTTATGGCAAGATAGTGCTAGTAACACCCCAAGATTAAGAAAGGATGATGCAAGTACAATAAAATGCCCCATAATAAAAGAATATACTTGATAACATATGACTAACAAAATTCCCAAGGATGAAAGATTAACCAAGGTATCTTATAATTTGCAAGAGAAATTTAATATCAAAGTAATTTAATTGCAATAGTAGCTTCCAATTCTTCAAAAGAAAAGAAAGCAAAAAGCGAAACCTTTTCTGGATGAAAAAAATCAGTGAATTACTTACTAAATGCCCTCAAATAAAAGACACTAACGCTAATTCTTTGTTCTTTTTTATTTTTTATTTTTGGCAACTAAGGAAAATTTATTGAAAACCCCTTTATAGGGCATATGTTGTAGGATGGCTAAGGGCCTCAGATGTCCTACAGGTTATGGACCTAAGAGGAATCTAAATAAGTTCAAATAGGTTGGAAGTAGCCCTCTAAATATGGATTAAATAGATTAAAGAAAGACAAGAATTTCTAGTTGCTAGACAGAACTAGGGCACCACAAAAAATAAGATTAAAACTTCTTCGATTAAGGTGAAACTAGTAAGATTATAGGGTTGTGAAAGAAGATTGAACCATCCAAATTTCAGTCCAAATGGATTAGTAAAAGTATATGAAACATCCAAAACTCAGGTCTAATCTCAGAAAATCAAGCAAAGTGAACATGTAACATAATCATTTGATACTAGCAATGCAGGATGGTAGTAGAGCCTTTATGTACAGGTATCCGAGATGACTTCAGCCCATATTATGTGGCGGCTTATATATTGTGATTCCACTTGCAAGTGGTGCTCCCATATTAGATAGTGCTTTCTGGGTTAGGCCCTGAGCTAGGGCGGCCTGGTGGACACACCAAAGCTAGCATGTCCCTGTGTTGTGACACATAAGGAATCCCCATGCATCTAGAACCGCCTAAGTGACTTTTTTCGAAAAGATCACCAAGTAGGGTTCAGGTGTAACTTCAATTACTATTTATTTTTGTGTTGCAACATAGAAGGAATCCCTAGATGAGTCCGAAGCTGCCTCAGTGGTTGGCCACCATTAGGTGGGATTCAGACAGCAACTACATGATATTATTTCTTGAGATGTGCCTGTGACATCAATTATATGATCACTTAATGATTCACACTATTTCTAGTCACTTGACATTGTCATTATGGAGTATCTTATTTTATTCCGATCTTTGGATATAACATTGCATTTTATGCATGTGTTATATTGGCATAACAATTATTATAAGAACCTGCTTAGACTGATGTCCTTTAAACTGTGAATAACTGTTTATCATAGTTAATGTTTGCATGTATTATGTGACACTATAAATTGCAAAATGTAGAATCTTCTTACAAAGCTAGTGGAGTTCATCCTTGTTTATTAAATCTTTTTCAAATAGAAAAAACCCAAAAAATCGTCAAAGGGGCAAGCAACCATAGTAGAGCACAGCAGAATATGCAGTCGGAGTCAAGTATCCGGCATTTTTTTTTAAATGTGCAGTTGTACAAATGAGTGTCTACTCAGATGTAGAGTGACTCTGTATGGAACTCTCCCACCTCACATTTTGTTGAGTCATCACCATGTATTTTTTTGAGACCAGTGTTGTGTATCACTGTGGGATAGTTTGTACTTGTTTCTTTTCTTTTATGGATGGATGGATGAACAGTTGTCTGGAGGACAGTCTATATATATTTTGTGATTATGGATCCCATTATTGGAGTGCTATGATTGTGGTTATCAGGTGATTTTCTTATAGGGAGGGATACTTTCCCTTGGGTCCCATATATGGGGAAATGCTACCAAAATTTTGTCATTTAAGTTGAATATTAACTTCACTACTTATTTACTATCACGTTCTAGTCATTGGTTTTCATCAGGATTTGGAGCGTGACATAACGTGAAACGGAGAAATTAAAAATAAATAAATAAAGAGAGAAACTAACCTTGGAAGCATTGGTGGAACATGTTTTGCCTCTGGCGTTGAACTCATCAAAAGAAGCATCCAATGAAGCGATGACGAGGGCTGCAACTTTCTGGTGTGATTGGTAGGTCGGAATTGAGAAAGGGCAAAAACAGATGAAGAGTAAGAGTGCTGTGTGAAGAGCGAAGGAGGAGAATGAGGCATGATGAGAGAGGTAACCAAACTCGTGCCTGCAACCAAACCCACAAACCGACGAACCATAATACGACTTATGCTTTAAGCTACATAGAAGTCCGGTTTGCCGACGAGTGTGAAATGCAAAGTTCAAAGCCAAAGGGCGTATTTTAGTAAATAGATAGCAAATAAAAATCCCATGTATTTACACGTGTTGTACGTTGAATTACTTAGTACTCCGATCATCTCCTAATTGTTGAACTCCTGCTAAAGGTCTGTCTATTTTGATTGTTGACACATGGACAAAAATAGCAAAAAGTGAGAAATGAAGCTGAGGTTTGCTGATTTTTTGCGACATGACAATCATTGAAATATACATAATTTTAGCAGAAGTTTAACACTTAGGAGAGGATTGAACCATTGAGGGGTTAGTTCTATTTAGAGACTCTTCTTTTCTTTTTTTTTGGTAATATCAGATATATTGATAATACAGTAAAAAATTAAAATTAAAAAGAAAAAGAAAAGAACTGAAAAAAGCATGGCAAAGCAAGATGAGCCCTTAGGATTTCAGTGCGGATTTTGTCCGCCTCTCTGCAAACACCTTAGGTCTGTTGGCCAGCAGGAGGCGGACACATCAGAGCCAAAAAGTGATTTACACTTTTTGGGGGATACTTTTCTGTGCTGATGTGCCCACCCCCTACTGCCCAGTGGACCTAAGGCGTTTGCAGGGAGGCGGACCAAATCTGTAGGGTTGGGATTTGGTGCGGCCCCCCTAAAGTGGGCTTAAAGTGCCCCCCACATGAAAGGGACACATCACGTCAAAAAGGGTTATACAACCCCCTCCCAAAAGTGTAAATCACTTTTCGACATGATCCCCCATACATGTGGGATGTGGACGTTAGGGGAACTTTAGGAGGGCACACCAAATTCTAACCGCAAGATGGGAGGGGGAGGGGAACATCCGTCTCTAATGGCCTGAGGATATGTTGTGCCAAATTTTGCTGTGGCTTTTTATAACATGAATGAAAACCCACAAATAGATAGAAAACCCATGTTAAAAGACGCAAAAAACAACCAAAACTCATGCTTTTGTTCATGTTACGAAAAACTATTGCAAAATTTGCCATGGCAGATCCTTGCACATAGATAGCCCTTCTTAGCAAAGAAGAGGACCTAGGGAACCAAGTCATAGCCATTGAAATGTGAGTATATTTGGTTAAAGCATGGACTATACCATAGGCTGGTTAAAGCACGTGAGAGAAAATAATATTATCAAAATGAAATAACAAAGATATAATGTTAGCCAAAAAATTACTAATTTATAGAAGATTTTAAAAGGTCATTATCCAATGTTGGTCCCTTAACATGGAGTGCTGTGAGGGGTGGACTGGAAACAAACATAACCTTTGTACGACAAAGCGGCTGCTCACAAGATTCAAACCCGTGTTTTCCTGTTGAGAGCCCGAGTCACTACCATTGCACCAAAGCAATGACCCTATATAAAAGAGTAAAAATAGAAAATAAAATAAGATGAACAATTGTTTGTGACAAAACAATGTTTGTGAACCTCTATAAACATGCCAAAGATTGACACATGATACTCTTTTCATCCCTCATAACAGCAACTATACACCAACACTCTCACAACTATTAGAACAGGCACCAGTGGACCAGCTGGTTCACTATTGAACCAGGGAGGGTATAGCACCGAAACCAGACTAAGGCTTACCACAGGCCCGCATAGTTGTTACGTATTAGAAGTTGAAATTCCAAAGCTAATACACCTCACTTTCTCAGTTTTCAACAAAGAAAGTAATATTTTCAATGGAACGCCTACATAGGCCTGTGTCAACACAGACAATGATTCTCCTTTTTGAAATCTTCAAAATACTTTCTAAAATCAAAGAAAAAATGATTTCCAATTTTTGTTGTCGAAACACTTTATAATATATTAAATTAATCTTTAAGACAGAAAAGCTCGATCTTGAAAAACTCAAAATAGTTAAACTTCTTTTAAACAGTCGAGAACAACAATGTATATATTTGTTGCATGATCTCTCTCTCTCTCTCTCAAAAGATTGCATGACCTCTCTATTTCATCCATGTGAAGGAATGACGTGGACAATTCCCCTCCCCCCCCCCCCGGTCAAGGACCACTCAGAGGGGGGATCAATTGGATAGGAGATCTTCTACCTTGGCCATATATGCTCAGTCCAGGTCCATATAAGCTCCATACCTTTGTATGTATTAGACAAACTTCTAGGTAATAGTGATCATTGAAACTAATTAAACGTAAAATGCTGGCCTGATTTTCCACGTGTTGATGACTAATTGGTTGAAACATCTACATGACAGAGGGATGATGTAGAAAACACAGTGCAAACCTCCTAGACCGGCAACTAAGCTGCCACGTGTAATATCTCATAGTTTTCTATATATCTTATGCATTCCACATGGTGCCAAATCGGTAAAGATATTTGTCCATCACCAAAATGCTAAGCAAGTTCTACTAGTTTGGTTCTAATAGAACTTTAAAATATGATTCAATCTTCTCATCACTTTAATCCTTTATCTTTTCGTTATTTTCTTCTTCTTTCTTTCTTTTTTTTTTTTTTTTTTTTTGTGATAAAAATCACCTTATTCTACAATTTGGAAAATCTCTTAGTTGATATATAATGGATGTGATGTGATCTTCACAATTTGTTCTTTTATGTAATCTTTTTTACAAGTATCTTTCTTTTCAAGCAATAAACACTGATTCATATGTATTTCAAAAAAGAAAAAAATAACAAAAAAATATATACTTACAAATAAATATGTTTTTATGTCACTTTTTTAATTGGTTTTTTTTTCCTTTTCTTATAAATAAATAATTGATAGGGCTCAAAACTCAGGACCGGCCCAACTGGAATACGGGAGCCCGAGAGTGGTAACTCCAAGTTGACCATAGCTGACCGACACCCCAACCCAACCGTAATCGACCGATGGTGCGCAACTCAATTAAATATAGAAGCACAATTGCAAGTGACGGGGTTGAAAGTGTAACTCCCTAGATAAGGACGCCACCACCACCCGCGGACCCTAGCCATCTCATACCCTTGCAATCCCGCCTCCCGCAGGTATCGCCTAAGCAAGCGATGACGAGGAGAATATCAGAGATATCCAGGGCAGCAAGGGCTATAAGAAGGAGTCCGCACTGCAACAAAAGGTAAGCGGAACTTGGACGCAAACAAGATAACTCCCCATTCTTCTCCCTTTAAAACAATCTCCTGACTAACTTGACCGTCGGAGTGTTACTGGTTGGCAACCGGTTGATGCCCCTCAATCTTTTCTATTTTGCAGGTCCATCTAGTTAGGAGGTCTCTGTGTGCTCATCTGATAATGCCCGGAACAACTGGATTCCAGCCTCATCAATAATAATTAATTCTTTGATGAGAGATTTTACTTGTATTTTTTAATTTTTGGTTTATGATCCTTTAATTTTTTTCAATTTCTTTTTTTTCTTTATAAATAATGGATGTATTGATGCGGGACGAACACACACCAGGACAATGCATGTGAGGACGTCCATTTGATTCAACATGCATATGATGATATGAAGGCGGGAAATTAAGAACCTAATTGTCAAGTTTAATGTCAAAGATTGAATCTAAGTTCTTACTCATCAATAAAATACACTTAAATTCATATGATAATTCACTTAAATGGGTTCTAGCATGCGTACATATCAGAGTATAATATCAAGAAACATTAAACATGCATAAAATAATAAACCACAACCAAATTCAGCATTCATCACATATGATTATCAAGGAATTTAGATGACTAATTAAAGATCTTTTGAATAGTGGATTTTAAGGGTGGTTTATATGTCTAAGTAGAGGATATTGAGAGGTCTAAATCAAGTTAATATTCAGGTAAAACAGCAAAAGCATCATGTTCAAACAATAGCTTAAAATAAACTTCATAATCATATGTGCAGAAAATTTTTGGGTTATGTATTTTATGTTGGGGCAAGGTAAAAAAAATATGAAAAGAGATTTAAAATAATTTTCAACATTTTGAAATTTCTTTTAAGCTCATAATCAAATCATAGACAAAATTTAGGACCTTAAATCCTCTGTTAGCATGTAAAAAAATTATGACTATAGTAATGACATTATCCCAAAACTCGGAGAACACGTGGAAAGACTAGTACCATCCCAACCAGTTTCAACCTGATTTAGAAGATGGTTATGCCCTGAATTAAGGACTTTAAAAGGCTTTAGAATCCACACACAAAATTTGTGGTCAACAATTCCCTACATAAAGAACCACGGCTCCAAAAATGATGGTCTAAGAAGACCTAAGACCATGTGTGATGACACCTATGGGAATGTACACGATTTTGGCTTCATCAACCAATCAAGATCTGATTTTTTTTAACTGTCCAATATCATATTCAATGAATTGTATTCCTCAAGAGATTTGTTGCATATCATAATGCAAATTACAAACTCATCTGATTCAACCAAACAATTATAGAAAATCATAAACTAAAAATTCAACACACTTACCTGCTTTGGATTGATAATTAATTACAAACATTTCAAACCCTTATTGTAGAATCCAATGGGAAGATGAAGCGATATCTAACAACGAAAAAGAATACGAAGATAAATAAGGGCTTCCATCCTAAGGGTTAAACCTCACTCTGAGGACAATTTTTCTAGGTATTGAAGCAAGAAAGTTAAAGAAGAAAATCTTTTTCAAGCATCTAGCAACCCACCTTTAAGAGCATGAGTAATTTTCATAATTTTAATCATTATTGAAGTTTGTGAGCAACGAAGAGGCTTTTAAGGGTCTCCACATGTCCAACCTGATTAGGGCATCATATTATGATGTTCATGAATCATAATACCCCTAGTGGTTCTCTCTAAAAGAAAACCCTAATTTAACCACGTTTAGTCAATTTTACCCCTAGAATACCATTAATTGTATTTTTACTTTTCTCTCCCTTACTCCCAACATAAAATATTATCCCCTTATGTCCTATATTATATAATAATATATATCGAATAAAATTACAACTGAAATAATTGAAAAAAGAATAAAATGCTAAATAAAATAAAAAACTATTTGGATCTAGAACAAACTCTAGAAAGTTTCCACCCTATTCAAACCATATGAGTGAAATATTTATAGCATAAGTTTCAAGCTGTCACCAGATAAAATAGAGAGTCTTACCTCTACTAAAATGAATGTCTAAAATCCCCATTAAACGATGCTCCCACATCATATATATTGTTTTTTATAATGAAAAATTTCGTTTAAGATTACCATTTAATTTTTATTTTCTTTTGACTTATTTAGGGCATATCTAGGTGCACACATAAATTAAAATATGAAGATTCAATCATTTAAAATCTTAAAATCCCTTCATATTAAATATCTTTATGCCCATAATAACTTCCCATGATTATTATGTCTTATTGTAAACGGAATCTTTGTTTAACATTTTATGATGAATTCATTTCAAATGCAATGGCAAATAAACCAGCTATTTTTCTTTCAAAAGGCATTTCCTTGGTTATGTTGCAGTACTTTTAATCGGATATACACATGTTGCATTGCAAATTTAAATGTGGGCTCACTCTTAATTATATGCTTTTTTAGGGTAGTTTCCGTTTAATATTATTTAAGCTTGTTGCAAAGGATTTGTTTTCATCCAATTTTGGACATTTTTGAAAATATTTTAAAAAAATACCTAAAACCTATTGGTCATTAACCATCCCATTTGCTTGCTTTGAAAAGCATTTCCAACCATCTAAAAGGAAAATGTTTATTCATTATTGAAGTTTGTGAGCAACGAAAAGGCTTTTAAGAGTCTCCACACGTCCAACCTAATTAGGACATCATATTATGATATTCATGAATCATAATACCCTTAGTGGTTCTCTATAAAAGAAAACCCTATTTAACCACGTTTAGTCAATTTTACCCCCAGAATACCATTAATTATGTCTTTATTTTTGTCTCCCTTACTCCCAATATAAAATATTATCCCCTCATGTCCCATATTATATAATAATGTGTATCAAATAAAATTATAACTGAAATACTTGAAAATAGAATAAAATGCTAAATAAAATAAAAAAACTATTTAGATCTAAAACAAACTCTGGGAAGTCTCCACCCTACTCAAACCATGTGAGTGGAATGGCTCTAACATGAGGTTCAAGCTATCGCCCAGATAAAATAGATAGTTGTACCTCTCTTGAAATGAATGCCTAAAATCCCCATTAAGCGATGCTCCCACATCATATATATTGTTTTTTATAATGGAAAATTCCATTCAAGATTACCATTTAATTTTTATTTTCTTTTGACTTATTTAGGGCATATCTAGGTGCACACATAAATT
>JAOXJP010243299.1:0-22935 GCA_025762735.1 Platanus orientalis | reverse complement strand
GGATTGGGGTCCCCTACAATGTCTCCTATAACATTCTGAGTTGTTGTGAGTAATTGCATATGTTATTAGAGTGTCTTTAGGGTTATGGCATACTTCTTGAGAATCTCAAATCAGTTCTCCTCAGTAACTGTTGTTGATGACCTACCTTTGAATCCTCTTGATTAGTTACCATGCATAGTAATGGATCCATTGTGGCTCATCAGAATAATTGAAAACACATGAATTATTCCCATGTTTCCGCATTTAGTTTGGTGGGACATGTGTCGACTATCAACAAAACTTTTCTCCCTTTGGTTTCTTGTTAATAACGCTCCACGTGTCACCTTCCTCATGGCTAATTTTGAAAACATGGGTGACCACGTGTCAATATTGTTGTAGTTAATTTTAAAATGGGGTAAATGAATGCCCCCCACATGTGTCTGGTTTAATCAAAACCAGACATGTGTACCCACTTTTTTTGATAGCCAAAATATCATTAGGGGCTTTTTATCCTTTTATGCCCCAAGATATCCTTCGTGATTTTGTGTGAAATGGCATGATTCCATTCGATATGTTTGGCATGGATAAACATCTAATTACTTTTTCATGTATTGACATGCCTATCTTATGATTGGCTTGACTTGGTTACCTCAATTGTCACTTCTATTAAACAAAATATCTTCACTTCCTTTAATATGCTGAATTCTCAATGGGCCAAATTTGGGGAAGTGAATGGTCTCTTCATTAGAGGGATGTGACTTGTTGTCATTTTGGAGAGAGGATGCATTGTCTTCCAGACCCTCACTTATGTTGGTTTCAAAACTTTGAAGGTTATAAATACCTCCTCATTTCCTTCTTATCGGCTCATCCCTTTAATGTTTAAGCTGCTTCCATGTGCTCACAACTTTTTTGGTGTGACACAACTTCAGTATGTGGAGGCAGTTCCAAACCTTGTTAAATAGAGGGTTTTTTTTTGTCTTTCATAATTTCCACTAGGAAGCCATGTTCCCATTTTCAGAAGGGTTTGTTATACCTTCTTTTTATATGAGGTCCCTTGCCTAGATCTTTACCCAAGAGCTAGCCATGGGACATTTTCTCCCAGGTCCAACTTTTCAAGGTCTTTCAGTTCTCTGGTGAGCTTTTGAACTTAGTTTGTTAAGTATATTTTTACTCACACAAATACTTCTATTGTCATGCGGATTGAACTCATGCATCATTTCTCCTTTGTTTGTTTTACAGGACCTCTACTACTGACAATTGCTCAAATAGGGAATAAAGGGACATCTTAGAACCACAAGAGGATTTCCAAATGTGTATCTCAAGACATATATGGAAATATATTGTGGATGGGTTGAAAGATTCATCCTAGTTATGGATGGAGTGCTCAATGTGCTCCCTTATAAGACCAAGCAAGCTTGGGAACTTACTTCGAATTTTGGCCTCACTAAGAAGATATGGTTCTTCTAGGGGCTTCTTTGTCTTGGTGGCAGTGAAACAAATTGAAGTCCGACACTTCTTAAGATTCATTTGACTGTAGATCTTAAGCATTGGAACATTACCCATAGCAACCTCCATAGCATAGATGAGGTTCTAAGAAGGTGACTTTGACGAAATTGACATATGCTCTTTGACTCTCGATGACTAATGGACCGTGCTCCTCTCATCCCTCTACCCTTTTGAATTTTTATATCACTTTTTATGCTTTTGTAACAAATTTTTTGTTCATACTTTATTTATGACCATGTACATTTTGTTTATTTCAAATGAGAATTTTTCTTTTTAATGAGACATTGTTTGTCTTAACCATTTATTGGATCAACACTTGTTATGTATGAATGTCGTGTCCTATGTTGATGGTTTATATAATTTTAAATATTTACCATTAATCACCCTTATATGTTCATTACCATCAATGTGCACCAATTGATAGGCATTGCCATCAAGGACTTCACTAATGAAATATGGTCCCTCCTAACCCTGGGAGACTATTTCCCATAAACTGGGTCTTTCAAGCCTAATGGAAAGATGACCTTCCATACCAAATCCCCTTTAGCAAAGGACTTAAGACTTACTTTTTTGTTATAGGCCCCTATTACTTTTTTTTTTTGCTTTTGTAATATAATTGAATTCAATGTCTCAATTTGTGCTTCATTGAGATCATCCAGTTCTACCATCTTGGTTGTGTGGTAATGAATATGACTTAGATTGTTCTATTGGACTACTCAAAGTGACCATATGGTGATTTCCATAGGCAAGACAACATCATTTCCATAGATTAAGGAAAGTGGGATTGATCGAATACTTTAGTCTATTAGATGCTCTGTATGTCCATACTACTTTAGATTCATCCCAATTCGAAGCATTATTTTTAGGAGTTTCCTCAAATTATTCTTAACAATTTTGTTTGTTGATTCTGCTTGACCATTAGCTTGGGAATAATAAGGGGTTAAGTTTAATATCTTAAACCCATAATCTGAGCAAAATCCTGCATTTGAAACCTATTGAATATTTACCTGTAGTCATCCATTATGTACTGAGGGATATCATATTGATTGATGATCAACTCTTTGATGATCTAAATGACATCTCTCTTAGTTACATCTCGATATGATTTAACCTCTATCCATTTTGTAAAATAGCCAGTCGCCGCCAATATGAAACAATTCTTTCAAATTGGTGTTTGTTTGCCTTTCCCAATCATATCAATAGCCTAACCTCGAAATAGCCTAGGTTTCACTATCGAATGTAATTTTGATGTAAGGATGTGAAGTATAGGCATATGCCTTTGGTAGGCTTCACATTCCTAAGCATATTGAATATAATTGCAGAGTTGTTGGCCAGAAGTGGCCATACGTTCTAATTAACCATCTCATCTTAATTTCGGACTAATGGGCTCCATATATTCCCTTATGTACCTTTGCCATGACTGGATTCGAGTCTTTTGGTCCAAGGCACTTAAGCAACAAGCCATCAACGCCTCTCTTAAACAACTCAGTTTGGTCATCGAGCAATATGTACTATATAGCTGTTAACTTCAAAGCATTATTGGTATATTTACTCGGGTCATTTAGATATTGAATAATAGGGCTCCTCCAATCATTTTGATTCATATCTACATTGAATACTTCTGTGGCAAGTTGTCTATCAAGAACAGTGGGGAGGTAATGTTTGCTAAGTATGGTCATATTTGTGAATGCCTCTCTATTACTTTTATAGCCTGAGGCTAGTTTTGCTATGTTGTTAACCTCTTGATTCTTTATCGAGCGATATGCTTGATGTCAACATCATTGAATTCTTTCAATAACCGTTGTGTTGCTATCAGATATGGAGTCAAAGGACTTACCATTTATATTCCCTCATCACTTGTCGAATCACCAACTGGGAATTGCCTTATATTTCCATAGTTGAGACCCCCATTTCCTCTAGGATTTGAAGACCAATGGTTAAGGCTTCATACTCAGCCTGATTATTGGAATGTTTCCTTATGAGTTTACAAGCTAACTCTGTGGTTATTCTTGATAGGTATTGGATTATGACTCTTGCCCCTACACTTTGTTCAATTCGAAAGCCATCAAAATGGAATTTCTATGAGGAAAAACTGATAAAAGAGTCTCGATATCATCCTGAATTTCTTTGCAAGGATGATCTACTAAGAAATCTGCCAAAGCCCTTTACAACCTTTTGAGGGACATATACAAGGTTGAACTCAATCAATGCCGCACTCTATTTCCCCATTCTTCATTGAAAGATGGTCTAGATAGTATATATTTAATCAGATCTATTAGTGCAATAACATAAATGTCATGGCACAAAAGGTATTGCCTTAACTTAATCATAGTGAAGTATAGGGCCAAACATTGTCCCTCGATGGACATGTAATTACACTCAACCTTATGCAAAAGCCTACTTAAATAAAACACAACTTGTTTGTGGCCATATTCATTGTCATGGGCTAACAAACTAGCCATCGAGTCTCCATTTGTAGATATGTACAACTTTAGAGGCTTCCCTTTTCTTGGAGGCATCAACACTGGTGGCTTTGACAAGTACTCCTTGAGTCTTTCGAATGCTTGTTGTGGTTCTTCATTCTAGGAAAACTCCTTGTCATGCTTCAATCAAAGTAGTGGTTAAAAGACCCTTGTCTTTCCTAGTTGGTCAAATGAAGTTTGCACTAAGAAGCCTTTCAATCTCCTCTTTGATTTTCATTGTTACTTTTGAAGCCATTCTTTGGGGTGGCTACTGAAAAGGCATATATCCTTCTTTGATTAAGAGTCGATGCTCAACCAACCTTGTGTTCAACTTAGGAAACTTTGGGTATTCCCATACAAAGCAGTCTCTGTATCGACATAAGATATTTATCTTCCTTTTAGACTCTTATGGTTGAAGCAAACCACTTATATAGGTTATCCTTGGTTGTTTGAGGGTGTCAAGGTTCACTTTTTGTACGAGATCTTGCACTTTTGATAGATCATCTAATTTAGCAGGGGTTTTTCCCAACTCTTTCAAGCAAATTGCATCTTGACTGGCTTCTTCATATGTCATGACACACTTCGCAAAATTCATGCCCACTTTTTTCTTTATCAGGTAACCCAACAGTCTATATAGCAATTTGAATGACCTGACTCATTTTTGATAGATGATTATTCATCATCTATCCTATATTTGATTGGTGGTGAAATGTATTTAAAGTTATCCTAAGGGGGGGTGAATAGGATATTAAATTTATTCTACCATTTCTTGCCAATGTTGGGATTAATTTTAATCTTCTTAGGTGTGTATATGCAACAAGATGCTTACTTAAGCATTTAGATAAACACATAGTAAACAAGAAGAGATATGAGCACAAATAGAAGGAGATAAACAATCACATAATCAATCCACAACATAAGATTTATAGTGGTTCGACACTAAAACCTATGTCCACTCTTCTAAAGCTCACTATGAGCTTAGGTATATTTCATTTAGATTGTTACATACAACCTACGTCAACATATAAAACCTCATTACTTGCTCACAAGCAAGCTACTCAACTACACTTGGTGTCTCCGGCGAGTGTGCACTAGTTCCAGTGTCTTCGGCGGAGGTAGTAAAGGTTCCAGTGTCTCCGGTGGAAGCAAAACAAAGGATAATAAATGAATATGCAAATGAATGCAAATTGAATAACAAGTATTACCACTAAGTTGGTTGATGTTGCTGTTTTTACCACATGTGGGAGTGCTCCTTGTTGAGCTAATTTGCCTTATACACCCACTTCTTCTTCAAGCTATGACATTAGAGCTTCTCAATCTAGGCCAACCACAAAGAGGGTTTCCTCAAGGGATAACCCAAACCACACCTCTCAAGTAGATGTTAGCTAAGATGAGCTGAGAGGAAAACAAGAGAGATTTTCTTGATGAACTTTCAAGCTTGTAGCTCAAGCAATGGAGGATTAAGGTTTCTCACCCTTAGAGACTTTTTTTAGCAAAGCAAATAACACTCTCTTGAAGGCTTGAAGATTGTTTACACTAATGAAAAACATTTCCTTTTATAGTGGGCGGAAAAGGCTCACAATCCTTGGATTTGAATCTTTTCAAATGAACAAAAAAGACTGTCCATCCATTCAAAAACGGAAAAGGGGGAAATCCCAAAATAACAAATATGTGACCGATCACGGGGTTTGTGATCAGTCACGGGTCATTTTTCTATAAACCTCCAAAAATGGTCGAAGGGTGTTGAGTGGTGTGGGGCCCACTTTAAGTCACAACCATGACGTAATCGGTTATGGGCTTTGTAATTGATCACAAGGCTTTTAGGACCCAGGTTGTGATCGGTCACAGAGAAGGGGCCTAGTCCTCGGGTGGTCAAAAACCCTGAGTGTAACCGATCATGGACTTTGTGATCGGTCACAAGTCCTGTGTTCTGTATTGTGATCGATCACGGGGTTTGTGATCGGTCATGCACAGTGAAATCTGTAGTATATCACTATATACACCTTGGGGAGTTCCATATCAACTTGGGATCAAGTTGGGGCATTCAACTATGTGTGTGGACATGCCTAGGGTTATACAACATGATCCCTATGAAGCTACATGCATGTTTTTACCTTTTTGAAAGTTGTAGTCCGGCTTGAGTCTTGGTCTTCAAGGCTTTACTTGTTGAAGCTTCTTCCACACTTTTGCCCATGGATTTGACAAATAATGCTCTTGCATTAACAATCACCATTTTCAATATTCTCTCCTTTTAAATTCCATTCCCTACCTTAAACCCATCGGCCATCTAAGAAGTAAGAATTGAACCACGTTATTTGGAATCCTAAACCCTTTACTATTGAACCTGTTGAAATTAATCCATCAGGTCGTCGCTAGTTGTTGGATCCAATTATTCCCATAATCTGGTTCCATATTTACATCCAGAAGCTTTGAAACCCTATGAAGTTCTTCACTTGTTAAATTTAAATTTGCATGCCCTATTTCTTGGTTCTCTCTTATCTTTGTCTTCCTAAACTTGTTAACTTTATGTATCCACCCAGTTCACGCATACCACTTATTTGGTTCAGAACCTAACTGAGGACTGTTTTAAAGTGTCTAAACAACTAGGCATACTTTGGTGATGTATTACCTTTTTTTTGCCTGTTTCTGACCCTATTCATAAGCCTTTTATCTAATCTAGCATTGGAAAAGTCAGAAGGTTTCATCACATCTACACTATCATTGTTGACTTTGGTTGTTTTACTGATTGGAAGAAGAGGAGATCGTAATACACTTCCAGCTTCCTCTATCTAGTTCTATATAGCTGGACCATCTAATTTATTCAGGGATTTCATTCTGAAGAACTATTGCTGCAAACTTTGGATCATTAAATTTATTGAGAGAGTTCTTATTGAGCCTTCCTGATTTATTAAAAGGATTGCTAAACTGGAGTTGTGTTGATACCTGGAGCTGCCTACTAATTGGAAATATCACTATTTGCTGCCCCAGATTAAAATACTGGAGTCCTGTACCAATAGGTACTTGAGGACTGCTGGTATACCAGGTGTTTTAATATCCATTGGTTATCGAAGGTTCATCCTAAGGTCTACAATTCTCCTAAATGTTGCTTCCTAGGTAACTTTATTGCTACTTAGATCTGTTGGTGGTCCCATTATCACTCCATTGCTACTGTGTAGTTGCTGTCAGCATCTATTATTAGTCTTTAAATTTACCAACTTCATTTTTCACTTAATCCATTACCTGTACAACCTTTCAAGCAAATTAATATACCAAATACTACTGGCTTGCTTGTTGCCCACACCCTGTATGAGCCTCTTTAGCCTATTTTCAAACATCCTTTGATAGGGTTATCTTCATTGATTGTTTACCTAACTCTGGGTTTTATGAAAATTGATAACATGAGCACAAGAGTTCACTTTATTCTTGGATTTCTATGTCTTTGCTGGTTTATGAGTGTGTGCTATTACTAATTTCCCTTTTTTAAAACTCATTAGTGCACTTTAGTAGAGTAGGAATCTTGTTTATGGTTTAAATGGCTACTTTATTTACTTGTGAATCTCTTTAGCATTACATTTTCTCATGCATGCTATATCATTTTTGGTATCAGAGCCCAGGTTGCCAACTGGTTTCTATTCAGTTGGGGCCCTAGAGAAGTGGTCAGCCAGGTTTTGGCTGATTCCATCTCAGCTGAAGCTTGAGAGTTTAGATATTGATCTGTTGTATCATCTGGAGATATTATTACAGCCTGTGTTATTGATTAAGGAAAGGAGATATCATAGCATACTTGAGTCTAATCAGCCTTAAGATTGATACTCTACTATACAACCATTGGAAACACCTAAGCTACTGCCCAGATTGGTCATCTGTTAACCCTATTTTAGTTCCAATATCAGCCTATAGACCTCTGTTAAAGATGTGTTTGTTCCTAGTTTCTGCTGATCTGATTTCAGACTATACCTGTCCCTACATTGCTTGTTTGAATCTCTGTCCTGAGTTCAAACAGACCCCAATAGTCTCATTCAACTTGTTGTTGCAGGACTGTGTCCTGTCCTCAACAGCTTCTGTGTTGAACTTGATTACTCCTATTCACAACTATACAATACCCTGCCGTACCCCCACCTAAAATAACCTGTTTGATTCCTTATTTGACTTCGTACCACTGTTTTGGGGTGGTCTGGCTGTACATGAGCTCATTGCTGTGTGAAGATGAGTCTGCATGGTAGATGTTTGATGTTTTATCTAAAAAGGGGTTGCTCTATGGGATTTGCATGAGTACTATTCACAGAGAATTGTATGTGTTACTTGATTAGTGTGCTGGAAATTGGTGTTAGTATACAACTTGTGGATTGATCTGAGCTTAGTTCACTGGTAGTTCATACTTTGCTGCTTGAACATACATCTCATTATATTAAGGACCTGAAGCAACATCATTCCATACCCAAATTGCTGTTGAACCAATCCCTGCTGAAGACACATCATAAAAAACGATTATATCTGTTGGGTTTGATTGGTAGATTGCATATCTGAATGTCTTCCATTAAGCAGCCTTGTTCATTGAATACGGTGCTGATCTGATCAGAGAATTTTCAGTCTTCGAATGATTTTCTGATGATATTCAAATATTACATTATTCAAGTTACATGAGCTTGTTAAAGAATGCAGATCTGAGAGCATACACATGGTGGTTGTTGCCTATCAACGCATCCCAGACTTGGTATTTGTGTTTAGTGCTTGGTGCACTTCGGTGTTGCTGATCATCCGCCTTTACAGTTTTGTGGTTTGTTACTCTCTATGCTGTCCAAGATAAGGCCATAGTTGATACTTCTTTGGTTATCGGATGTAAAGATTGATGGGATATACAGTTAAGCACCCTTCTACTTTTCTTCATGAAAAGCTTCTTTGAAGGGTCATACTTAGTGATCAGTATAAAGACAACTATGTTCATCCTGGTTTGGTTGCTAGACTTTTTGGAGACCACAAGACTAGATCATCTTATTATTATAGTGATGACCACTTTGTTGTTCAGTTTGAGTGCGGAGAATTTTTTGGTGATGCCAAGTGTTGTTTAAATAGAAGACTATTAGAGGGTCATTTAATTATTCTAGGAAGGACATAGCTGGATAAGAAGAGAGTTGTTTTTAACAAAGCACTTAATACTCTTCAGGTTTGTGAATGGGGTGCCTGGTATCAATTCTATGTCCG
Source organism: Platanus orientalis (assembly GCA_025762735.1). Taxonomy (NCBI): domain Eukaryota; kingdom Viridiplantae; phylum Streptophyta; class Magnoliopsida; order Proteales; family Platanaceae; genus Platanus; species Platanus orientalis. The sequence goes on along the minus strand of JAOXJP010243299.1, from coordinate 13,786 downwards.
ACCTTTTGATATGGGACCCCTTCTTTCAGACTTGTTACACTTGGAAAGGATGAAACGATTATAAGCCATCGATGATGAGATGCAACTTCTTGTTCAACAGATTAATGTAAAGGTGGTTGATTCTAAGTCTGAAACTGTAGTACATGCAGAAGAGATACAAAGTGTGATAGGAGAACTTGAAGTGATAATATTTAATGATGAGTTACAAGTGATGGAAAAAAAGTTGAAAGTAGAAGTCCAAGAAAGTGAAGTCCAAACACTAGATGAAGATAGTAGTGTAGGAGAGACTAAGATGGTTAGTGATGATTAGTGCGATGGGCTAGTAGAGTCCATTGATGAATCTTTCCTTGCTGTCCCAATTTGTGACCAACCACCTGACGATATTTTAGCTCTAGATCAGACCGAGATTCAGCCTACATTGACAAGTACATATGTTCTTGACTCTATGATGCTATCCGAGATTGATACTTCTGTACAAATTCAGTAGGATGAATACTACGAGGTGTATCCATTATCGGTTGCTTCTCAGGAAACAATTGCTTACTATGAAATCTTTCTTCCATCAGACATCTACAAGAAGAAGGATTTGCATCATAACCTAATTATTAAAGGCTATGCTTTGTGGTTGGTTAGTTTGAGTTCTCTAAGCAAGCTGATCATCTCCTTTTACAAAACTCGAGGTCGAGTTTTTTCGAACAACGAGGGTTTGATGATGACATGGGAGCAAGTTGGGGCCCACACATGGCCTTGGTGGGGTCCACATATGAATACACACAAGAAGACACATGGAGGAGAGTCTTTTAAAGTTATTTTACGGTTTTTCTTAATAGTTTATTAGTTATTAAAGTCTAAGACATGGGGGTCATTTTAATTCTTGTTTTTGGGTATTTGTGTAATAAGGCATTATTGCCAATGGTATTTTAATAATATTAGAGAGTCAACAAATCAAAGTGGGGTCCTCTAAGAGTGTTGGTTGAAATTTTCTAGAAGGGCTTGATTTTGACACTTTGTTTTTAGAAAGTGATGTTTTTAATAGTTTTGACTTTAGAAAAGTCTTAGGTAGCAAGTAAACTAGTTGTTTAGGAGTTTCTAAGTTGGTTTCTTGCTATTTTCATGAGTTTGTGAGCCTATATATGGGCTGCATGTTTTTGTATTTGGAATGATTGAATGAATAAAAATTTTGGTTGTTTTTTTTTGCTTTCCATGAGTGAAACTCCTTCTCTTCTTCAAGTCCTTGGTACCTAAGGTTTGACTTGGTTGGTGCTTTCCAAGTTGTGAGTTGGTGATTTCTCACAATGGTACTCTCTTTTCCCTTGTTTTCCTAGACAAGGCTTAGGTTGGTGATTTCCTCCAGTTAATCTTTTTCTTTATCTTCTTCATCTCTTTTATATTTTTCTGGTCTTCTTGAATCCTCATGCTAAAACCCGCTTCTTTTCTACCTTTTCTTCATTTTTATTTTAAGGTTTTGTTCCATGGTCAATCTTCTTACCACCCATATAAGTTTCTTGAAGTTTTTCTTTGATTTCATATAGTTCTTGATCCATCTCCTACCTCTAATTTTTTGGTTTCTTGAATTTCAAAATTCTACAGATTGAAATTTTAGCTAGAATTGTCAGAATTACTTGAAATTTGGTACACATGTTCCTTATAGAGGTCAGAATCACCTTGTAAATTTTCATTTTTTTTCTAATTCACAATCAGGGGTATTTTGGTAATTTTTGAGTTTCTGTCCGAAAATTACAGAATTACCCTTTTTGGATTTTTTTTCTTCTTTTCTGTTCCTTTTCACTCTAACCTTTATTCTACCATTCTATCTTGATTTCTCCTATTTTATGGCTACTTGATTGCTTTACAATTCAATTATTGAAATATCTTGCTTCTGCACTTTGAATCTCATAATTATTTGAGCCTCTGGGGATTGTTCTACATCAATGATACACATGCAAAACACCATATCAGTTTTTTATTATGCTAAGAGAGCAATATTGCCCTAATTTACTAAATATATATTGGAAGGAATAAATAGAGATAACTCCTTGGGGTTGTTTTAATGAGTTCTCTTCTCTCTCCCTCTCAGGCTTTTTCTAGGCTGTACGACCAGGCCTTCAACAGATCTTGCATGGATAGGCTCACACCCCTCCGTCCTCTCCTCCTCCCCATCCCTTGGATGAGACAGCTTTCAATTCTTCCCCTATCCTCTTAGGAGCAGCTATCAGTTTCCACCTGCACATTTTACTTGTAGGTAGCATGTTCTCCTACACTCAGTCTTCTGCAAGCACTGGGCTCAACGATTTCTTTCAAAGCCCTATTACAGTCCTGTAGACTTCTGAATACCTCAAAAGGCTTATTGATCTCCACCTGAAAAAGTAATTCCATGAAGCTTGCTTACTTTCATAGCATGTTTGATTTGCTCCTTATGAATACCTTTATAAATGACCACCTCATTCATTTCTTCCATTGCCATCTCTTAATCATCAGAAAAGTCGGAAGAGAGCATAGTTATCCAGGATTCGGTATTGTCGTCTTCTTCCATCACCAAAGGCAGCAGAAACCCATGAAGCTCTGGTGTGACGAAAATACACCTTTCCTCTATTGGCTCATGTGACTCTTTACAAGGCTACCATACTTTCCTACCTCCAGCAGTTCATGAGTCTTATCAAAACCTGTCATGATCTTTTCCACCTTGGGAATTTCTTTTCCCTTCGTACAGTTTTTTGTTACCTTAAATACAAATTCTTTTGTTATGGATCAAAAAGGAAAATAAAAAAACATTATCTGAATAAAAGTTTCGGCTATCTATCATAATCATACAGGTAAACCTTATAACTTTTAATATTTATTGGCTTGTTATATTTCTCTTCCAGATTTTCTCAGGGTCTTTTCAATATCAAATAGAGGAAAACAAATAGAACTTAGAGGAAAACAAATATCTATGCTACAAAAAAATTCCCGGGTAAAGATTACCCTGGCTAGGAATCTGTATTAGATTATCAGGCTGAAAAAGTCGGCAAAGATAAGAAAATTAAATGATTCCATTCCCGTTAGGTCAATAAATACTCTCAGATTTCAATTGACACCTTGAAAGACTGATTCAACTTTTAGATTGGAGTGACATCCATGTTTGCATACAGTGATGACTTTTCATGTTCAGTTGTGAGTATGGTATCAAATGTCTCGAAATGTCTTATATGTCTCCCAACATATGTCCATGTTTACCCGGATCAACACAACACATTCATATACTGACACGAAACATTAAGCACATTATAAAAATTCATTTTGGTCGACATGATATACGATGTCGATGTGCCCCTTTTGCAGTCTATTATTACCTAATGTTGACATTATGTTATGATAAAAATATATATGAAAACTGATAAATTCCAAAGAGGTAAAAGGAGGGAGAGGAAGGAGAAGGAGAAGAAAAGGAAGAGAATCATCTTGTTCCATTATGTTTATACGGTTAGATTATAACATGTTTGTCAACCATTATGTATCCATGTATACTACAAGTGTACTAACATAAGTTTTCATTCTTAATGAATTTATTTGTTCCCTTGTGCATATGTAGTTAGATTAGAATATGTTTCTTAAGTTTCCATGATTTTTACAATATTTCTTTCGATATTTCCGACATTTCCGATATATGTCTTATTTTGGCCTGACTGACATTTCCACCGACATTGACATTTTGAACCTTGGTTGTGAGTTCATGCCTGTTAAGTTGATGAATGTAATAAAGATATAGAAAGCTTTAGTGATTCATGTATGCATCTCATATCTGTAAAATGTATAGCATTTTCATTGCACCTGCACAATGTATATCGGATAATCTATTTAGTATGGTTTTTGGTTCCTATTTCAAACGTCTTTTTCTGCCTGTAGATCTCAGAAGGAGAATGTCCACAGTTCATCAGAGTGGATCCTATTTAAACCAAGTGAGTCGTCCATCAACTACTTGAATTGCCTAGTTTATAACTTGGGTTTGTGGAGGTGTGCTTTTTGTACATAAATGATATGTTTCACTCAATATATTATGTTTATTTTCTACTTTTTGGGGACACATTTAATTAATAGTGTGTTCTTGACCAACCTGTCTAGTAATCTGTTACTTCTCATGAACAATTTTGTAGTTGGAAGCTTCAAAAGGAGTTGAATTTGAACGGGAGATACTTGAGGCAGAGTACTCTTTCATATGTGATAAAATTGGACAGCTTCAAGAGAAGGTTAGCATGCATTATGTGATATTGTTCCTAAGAAAATTCACATATTCACATAGTATTGGCAAAACCGTTGTGAATCTTCACATAACTTGTCAATTTTCAGTTTTTGCAAGTATTTTTTGGTGTAAACGGGTTCTGATTTTTGTTTTTCTATGGAACCTTCCCCCTTTGATTATTTTATTTTTTAATGTATACCGGCAAATTTTATTAAGAACAACTAAAGTTACAATATATACAATAACTACAGAAGCTAGAGATAAGATTTACAAGCAACTTTCTGGAAGGCTATCCCCCCTAAACATACTTGTGAGACCCACCCCCCATCTAGCAAGTTTATCCGTATCCACATTTTGCTTTCTTGGAATATGGCAAATAGAGCCTTCAATAGCCTGCATAAGGTCTCATCATTCCCAAATAAGATGCGCAAGCTGCCATGATCCGCCACTCTCACCACGCCAATTAATCATTACTGATGAGTCATCTTCCACCAAGCATCCAAGAGCACCTCCGCATTTAGTTCTCAAAGACCTGCAAGCAATCTAAAGAGTTCCGCTTTTGTGGAATTACAATATCCCAGGGGGTTACTGAACACCAATATAACATTACTATGTTCATCACACACAATGGAGCCAAAACCTGTTGGGCCCGGATTCCTCTTGAGGACCCGTCAAAATTGAGTTTCCATTTTCTTATAGGAGGCGGCACCTATCCACACTCTAGAGTTCTTGGCTTATCAAGGAAAAGTTTCTAAACTCTTTGGACACCATCATCCATGCACCCACTTCACTAAGAGAGTCACTTCTGCTGGATACCTCGTCTTCAAAAACTCTCCTATTCCTTTCTTTCCATATACCTCGGCTCAAAGCACATGTTTTTGCAACACTCCTAAGAATAATTTACTCCTACAACCAAATCATCCACCATTCCATTGGGATACCAAATCCTAAAGGGACATCTGCATCACCAAGCAAGATCCAATGCCGAGGTGAAAACACTCCAAAGTCTTTTATAGAATTGGCAATGAATGAAAATATGATCGCTTGATTCGCTGTCATTCCCACGTAAGGCACACATATTGGGGATAGAGCCATAAAAGTCTGCCTCTTTTGCTACATATTTAAGGTATTGATCTGACTCAAAGATGCTAGCCAAGTGAAAGCTTTAACTCGGGGGGGGGGGGGGGAAGGGGTAGGGGACAACACATGAGTACAAAATATCCCTTTGATATTTTACTCATTTGTCTTTATAAAATCATATAGTTGTTTTAGCAGGGAAAAAAGGAAAAAGGTTTCTTGACCAGATCATGTCAACTGGGGCTTTCTTGACTGGATCATGGACAAGATGGGTTTTGGTCAATGGTGGCGGTACTGGATCAAAACTTACATCTCATTAGCCTATGCAGTTTTGATAAACGGGGTTTCTATAAGTTTCTTCAAAAGTAGTCGGGGCTTGAGGCAGGGAGACCCGCTATCTCCCGTGTTGTTTATCAATGTGTCTGAGATGCTTGGGAGGCTAGTGCAGAAGGCTGTTTTGGTGGATTTGATGTTGGAGGTTTCAAGATTGGGCCTGAGGGCATTCCTATTTCTTTAATCCATTTCAATAATGATTCTTCATTCTTCTTGGAGGATGACCCTGAGGAATTTCAGGGCTTGAGATGTATTCTTTTGTTGATGGAGGCAGCTTCAGGCCTTAAGATTAATCTCTAGAAATCTAAGATCATGGTTGTGGGTCAGGTTTCCCGGATGGGGTAGATAGCGGATATTGATTGCCTCTCTTCCTTCCTTGTACTTAGGGCTGCCCCTTGGCCACAAGCATTAGATCCATTGCAGTATGGGAGCCCATTCTTGAAAGACTTGCAAGGAAGCTGTCGACTTGGAAAGGAAGGTGGCTGTCCAAGGGTGGAAAGCTTACACTCCTCAAGAGTGGCTGGGGTTCCTAATTATGTTGATGTAGACAACACTAAGAGGCTGATGTATGTGCCCCCACATAAGAGGTCCAGATTTAAGATAGTGTACAATGTGGGTTATTTTTGTGTCTTGTAAGGGGTGGGTTAGTTTTGCAATAAGGTCTTTTGGCCAAGGGTAGAATAGATTTTTTTATTTGAAGGTGTTGGTTGTAGTAAGGCCAAAAGAATGGGCTGGTCGTTGGGATGGTTTCATCCTTTAGTGGACTGCCACATTCATCCAATGGCCCCCACAAAAAGGCCTAGTCGACTGCTCGTATTTTGGCTTGTTTGGAGTCCCCAAAGTCAACACAATGGGGCCCACTTCTAGCTGGTAGACAGCCAATGTTTTCCTAGTTTTTTGGTTTTCTAAATTTTTAGGAAGTTTTAGTTTAGGAGAGTCCAAATATTTAGAAACTATTAGGTGTTATGTTCTAGCATTTAGAAGTTTCCCTTATTACAAAGTTTCTTTCTTTTTTTAACTGAATTGTAAGCCTATAAATAAGGCACACCCTCTCCCTTAACGATAATGAATTTGATGAATTAAAATTTGATTTGAATTGGTGTGTTGGCCGTGGGCTCCCCCTATTCCTTCTCTCTCTTTTGTGGGTAGAGTCCACGAATCCCCCCCTCTTTTCTCCTCCTTTCTCTATTTCTTTTCTTTTCCTCCTTTCTCTCTTCCTTTTCTTCTCCTCCTATTCTTCTGCTCTCCCTAACATCATCTTCTCCTATCTTCTAAGATCTTCTTCATCTTCCATTCTCCTTATACTATCCTCTGTTGCAACTTTCTCTCTTTCAAATATTCAAGTTGCTGAAATCAATTATATAGCTGCAAACAAGAACCTTTCAGCTGGAGTTCAAGTTCTAATTCTCAGTCATATCGCTTCCTTCAAATAAAATGTTCCAGCGTGTGTTTTATGTGGGTAAATCTTCCATCTAATACTTTGATTCAGAGAACCCCATTGATTTCTCCTCTTAAAATCTGGTTATGTGGTTGTATGTTGAAGTTCTACTTTTAATACATGTAAACAGAATTTTATGGAGTTATAAATCAACAAAATTTCCCTCCCTCGGATTCCTCTTCTTTCAATTTATGTGAGGGTTTTTATTCTCCTAATCATCCTCTATTAAAGCCCTCAAAGTTCCCTTCAAAACCCTTGATTTTCTGAGTTCAATTAGATAAATTCAAATTCTGGTTTAGATTCTTACTTTAAACCTAAAATAACAAACTTCTAAATTAAATATTTCTCAATTCTGGCCCAAAATTCATGAAATTTTGAATGAAGGTTTATTTTATAGAGCATAACTTATCTGTAAATTTTCATAATTTTCTGACAAGTGTCGGGTATTTTGGTAATTTTACCCAATTATGCCAAAATTACAGAATTGCCCCTGGTTCGAAAATTAGTTTACTGTATGTTCTGCAAAGTCCAACCTTTCCCTATATTATGCTGCATCATATGTGATTTCTGTGTTTGAGATCCCGGCCGAAGTGGCTAATAAGATGGAGCATATGCAAAGGGATTTTCTTTGCCAAGGTCCATTGGGAGAGAAGAAGCTTTATTTGGTTGGCTGGAAATCGATTTGTCTTCGTAAGGAGGTTGGTGGCTTGGGGTTGCATCCTTTGTGTATTATGAACAAATCTTTGCTCAGCAAGTGGCTATGGCTATTTGGTGTTGAAAGACAAAGATTGTGCAGAAGAGTCATTTGCTCCAAATATGGAGAGGAGGTGGGAGGTTGGTATAGTAATTGTCCACAGTTGTCTTATGGGTGTGGGTTGTCGAAAGGCATTTGCAAGGGGATGGATGACTATGCTAAATTGATCTATTTTAAGGTCAACAACAGGGAGAGAGTTCGATTTTGGAAGGATCCATGGTATAGTTACGAGCCCCTCTATATTCTCCTTCCCACTTTATAGCGTTGGCCTGAAATAAAGAGGGAATGGTTAAGGAGCTTATGATTAAAACAAGATCCTTCTTCTCTTGGGACTTGCAATTTAGGCATAATCTCAATGATTGGGAAGTTGAGGAGGCAGACCACTTGATGTTCTTTCTTGAATTGAATGTTTTGGGAAGCACAGAAGATGATGATTGTATGTTTTGGAAAGGTAGTAAGAATAGCGTGTTCTCAGTTCAGTCTTTTTTCCACTCCATGAGTTCCTATAAATCCCAGTCTGTATCTGGTTAAGCACATTTGGAATTCTCTCATTTGAGTCATTCCATCCAAAGTTTGCTTCTTTCTTTGGTTGGCTAGCTGTGGTAGAATTCAAAATGAGGACCTTCTAGTGTCTCATGGGTGTTGTCCCCTAATAGATGCATCATGTGCTGTTCAGAGGCTGAAACTGCCAATCACCTACTTATCCATTGTAAGATGGCATCTTTTCTTTGGAGCTCTATGTTAAGAAGATTCGGTGTTAGTTGGGTGTTCTCACTTTTTGGGAAGGAGATATGTGCTTCTTGGGATTGTAAGGCTTGTTGCTCATGGAGTCCTAGAGGGAAGTTAATTTGGAGGGGCGTCCCTTTTGCTATTTACTGGAGCCTTTTGCTGGAAAGGAATGGAAGGATGTTTGACAATTCGGTGCTGGAGCCTCACAGGATTCTTGATAAAGTGTGGCCTTTGCTGTATATTTGAACCTTGTCCCTTCCCTCATTCAATGGTATTATGCTCCAAGATTGAGAGGGTGGGAAGTATTCGGTGTGTAAGGGTTTTTTTGTTCTTGTTTCTCTCTTTTTTGTGGAGTTTGGGGCTGGCTGCTTGTACTCCCCATGTTTGTAGTTTGCTTTGTTCTCTTCTTCTTTAACAAAAAAAGAAAAGGAAAAGGTTGTTTTTTTATCATATCAGGTTGTTTCAATACATACATACATACGTATGGATAATTTACAAGTGTGTGTGTGTATTTACTTTTATATTTAACTGTTCATATGATTTTGTTCTGATCTCTCGTTGGAACTTTTCATCACATGTCTGATATTGGATTTTATTTTAGTAAAAGTGAGAATAGAAACGAGGGAATAGTCAAATTTTACCAACAGGTATCACAAAATGATCATTTCTTTATTTTCGTTTGATTATCCATGAAAAGGTGTGATTGAAATGGATGTTACCCTTAGAAATGGATCGGGGTAGAAGAAGTGGAGTTGAAGTTTAGACTGTTATGTATTTATTTCAATAGAATAGAAGAATTCTACTCAATAGTGACAACAAAATTCTCTAGAATATCCAAAGTACACCGACTCATATTTTTTACTTGACTCAAATAGCTTCGGAGTTGACCTGACTTGGGAGTACTACGAGTCAATTCGGGAATAAAGTACAATAAATATTAAAAGGTATTAAAACAATTACATATAGTATTTTGGATAAGTATTGTCCATTTTTATGATAAATATGAGCATTTTTTTTTTATCACCACGACCTAAAAATCTAAAAATAAATCATACAAACAAACTACTAATAGTCTAATACCATAGCAAGATTGACTTAACTAAATTCTAACTCTAAAGTCCAAACTAAAGAGGAAGTACTACTCTTAATAATAATCTATTGAAAACTGAAGTACAACATATGTAATCCAATGTCCAAGGTCCAGGCTAATGGCGGTTGGTTAGTGCTTCTAAATTCGGGAAACAAGAATATGGCTGGTTCAACAACAATCCAAGGGGCAGCTATGGAGTTGGGCCGTGGCAAGCGATCTGCAAAGATCAAGATCTCATTCAGTGCCAGACATCCTTCAAAGTGGGCAATGGGAGCAAGGTCTGCTTTTGGAAAGATATCTGGTGTGGGCAGAACCCTCTTCAAGAGTATTTCTCGGATATATATTGTATCGCTGAGCTTCTGAATGGTATTGTGCAGCAACATTTGAAACCTACTCCAACAAGCTGAGTTTAGGATCTGAGTCTCCGACGAAAGGCAAACGATTGGGAAGTTGAATCCATTTCCCTCCTCTTGTCCCGGTTAGAGAGCGTCTTTTGTGGCAGGCCTGAGGAGGAGGATGTGTGCCTCTTGTCATGTGACCAGGGGTTGTTCTCGGTTAGCACCATGTACAGCTTTATGGATAGTTCGGATGAGGCGCCCAGCATTCCCCAGCACATCTAGAAGGCAGTGATGTTCCCAAAGGTCAAGTTCCTTTTATGGCTTATCTTTAGGGGTCGAATGTTGACAGTTGACAACCTCATGTCTCGAGGTTTTTACTTGGTCTATCTCTGCAGCCTTTGTCTTGAGGAGTTGGAGACTATTAACTACTTATTCATCCACTGTTCGATGACATATAACTTATGGGTTGATGCGGGAGCATACCATGCCAAGAAAAGGAAGTTGGAAGACCATGGAGTGTCTAGTAGTATAGCATTATTTTTCTGTTATTTTCCTATTTTAAAAGGTTTTATTAGTGTTTTTACATGTAATAAGGCCATTAGAGCCCAATTAGAAAGTTGGAATTAATTTTGAAGAAGTTTAGGACTATTTTTAGATTTTTTAAAAAAATTTTAGGTTGACCGTACAAGGAGGGATATGTTGGTCCAATTTCATTTTTTTTAAAATTATAAATAGGCTCTAAAGCCTCATTGTAGAATCAGATTGAGAAGTTAATGAATTGAAGTAATTCCTCACATTGGAGCTTGGTGATTTCTTTCAACATCCCTTACAAAAGGTGAGTTCTTTCTTCTTTCTTTTTGATCTTTATTCCTTCTTTCTCTTCCCTTCTTTAATCTTCCGTCTATCTTCTTCTTTAAAATATTTGCAGAAAATTTATTTCCTTCTCTTTAAATCATCTTCTTTTACGTTCTTTTATAATCCTTTTTATTCCTACACATCACCCATCATATTCTCCATTATTTTTTTTCTTTTGTTCTTGCTTCTTTTTGCTAGCTTCTTGAATTCTGGAAAATTTCCAGCAAACAACCTTTTTCTAAGTACTTCTTCAAATTTTCATAAAAACCTAATTCCTTTTAGGTTTATTCATTGCATACCCTACACACCCATTTACATCAAAAGCTCTAATTTCAAACCTTAATTTTTAGGTTTTCTTGAAGTTGTTACTTTTCTTGAACCCTAAACTCAACTTTCTTGTAATTTCAACCCCTTTTAATCTTTTGCATTCTTTTCTTGATTTCTATTCAATTTTCTTAGATTTCTTGCTTCTCTTTGATAATTCAATCACTCTTGAATTAGTTTATTTGATTCTTGATTAATTTCTTTAAATATTTGGTTTCTTGAATACTTTCTTTAAATTTTCAGCATTCTTTAACTTTCAAGAAACATTCTTTTAGACTTTTTTAGGGTTAAGTAATTCTTGTTGGAATCCTTTCTTTTTGGAGCCTACATAAAATTTCGTATCAGAGCTAGGTTTTCTAGCTAATTCCTATTAGTTGGGATCCTTTCTAACAAAAGCCTAAAGTCCTAAGCCTTCAATTCCAAAATTTAGTGTTTGGGTGTTCTTTGTTTTGGGGTTCTTTCAAAACACTCCTAAATTAATTTAGGGCCTACTCCAAGGCTTCTAAATAATTTTAAGGATACATCCCAATATTTGACATCTTTAAGCTTTTCTTTGTGTCCCTAATTAATTTAGGACATACCCTATAGGAGAAGATGCCAATAAAACTTTATGAAGTAGTAGGTTCACCCCAAATTTTTTTTTTGGAGTCTTTTAGAAAGGGTTACATAAGCCTGAATCATGGTTTATACTGTGAATACACTATCTACCATGACGAATGAACATACAAAAGACATTTAAGAGCTTAAAGATATCGTGAAGAACATTTAAAGTAATGTGAAGGGTATACAGGCACAATGGCGGAGATGCAAAAGGCTCTAAGTATGATTGTTGCCAACTTGTCTCCATTGGAATCTTCCAGTGCAGCCATCAACCACCTAATCAGAATAGGGAAGATAACCAGATAGTTCTTCCTCTACAACAATCCTCTAATGTACAAGGTGTAGGAATGTCACAATAGTGTCAGCATGAAGAAGATCCACCTAAGGAAGATTCTTCAAAAGAGAAATCAAGTCCAGAGGAATTTTCTTCTCAAGATGAGCCACCTTGACAACAAGATTGAAGATCTAGTTGGGTACAAGGAAGAACATATGGAAGACATCAAGTTGTTGTCCAATGGATCAAGCTTGCTTTTAAAAGAACCTATGTTGCATTCCTTTATGATGAATTCAAGATTGTTGTCCCTATAAATTGAAGACCCTTAACTTGAAATATACATCCTCGAATTTGAGTCCACCACAATAAGTTCGTGGTCGAACTTCTTCAATCCTGGGGAGTATGATGCGGGAGCATACCATGTCAAGAAAAAAAAGTTGGAAAACCATGGATAGTCTTCGATGGAGTGTCTAAAAGTTTAGCTTTATTTTTCTGTTATATTTCTATTTTAGAAAGTTTAATTAGTGTTTTTACATGTAACAAGGCCATTAGAGCAAAATTAGAAAGTTGGTAGGAAATTGGAATTAGTTTAAAAGAAGTTTAGGATTGTTTTTAGATATTTTAGAATTTTTTTGGATTGAGCGTACAAGGGGTATTTTGGTCCAATTTCGTTTTTTTATTATAAATAGGCTTGAAAGCTTTATTGTACGATCAAATTGGAGAAGTTAATGAATTGAAGTTTTTGCTCACATTGGAGATTGGTGATTTCTTCCAAAATCCCTCACAAAAGGTGAGTTTTTTCTTCTTTCTTCTTGATCGTTATTCATTCTTTCTCGTCTTCTTTAATTTTCCATCTATCTTCTTTATTCTTTTTTAAAATGTCTGCAAAAATTTTTTCTCTTTAAATCATCTTCTTTTACGTTATTTTATAATCCTTTTATTCCTACATATCATCCATCATATTCTCCATTCTTTTTCCTTTTTATTCTCATCTTTTTTTGCTAGTTTCTTGAATTCTGGAAAATTTTCAGCAAGCAACGTTTTTTTAATTATTTCTTCAAATCTTTATAAAAACCTAATTCATTTTAAGTTTATTCATCGCATACCCTAACACATCCATCTACATCAAAAACCCAAATTTCAAACCATAACTTTTAGGTTTTCTTTAAGTTGTCACTTTTCTTGAACCCAACTCTAACTTTCTTGAAATTTCAGCTCCTTTTAATTTTTTGCATTCTTTTCTTGATTTCTATTCAATTTTTTTAGATTTCTTGCTTCCCTTTAATAATCCAATCCTTCTTGAATTAGTTTCTTTGAGTCTTGATTAATTTCTTTAAAGACTTGATTTATTGAATACTTTCTTTAAATTTCAGCATTCTTTAATTTCAAGAAACATTCTTTTTGGTTTGTTTTAATTAATTAATGTAGGAATATTAATTTCCCTAATATCCTACATCACTTACCTCTCAAAAAAATCAAGGAAAGAAGGATCTTGCACAAGTCATTGTTTACTTTGTTACGATTAGAGAAATAATCATAGATAACGGGTTAAAGATTATAATGCAGCAGCGTTACAATTTTTGAAGAAGGCCTACCCTATTTGGAAGCCCAAGCCCAAGATTTTTCAAGGCAAGAAGAAATTAAGCAAGTGTCATTGGTAGAAGATTGTTTTAGGGTTCTTTTTATTTTAATTGATCATGTAATAAGGCTTTTTACAGCCATAGTTTAGGGACTAGTGTTTAGCAAGGTTTAGGG
>JAOXJP010243289.1:0-22936 GCA_025762735.1 Platanus orientalis | reverse complement strand
GTGTTGGCTTATAATTCACCATAAACACTGTAGACACTTCGTCATCACAGAATATTTTCAATTCATTCTTTTGGTTGGAATTTAAGCCCCCCTTACCCCTACGCTTTGTCATCTCAGACCATCTTCTTCTTCTTCTTTATTTATTTTTTTGAATTTGCCCGCCCCCTTGCTCCTAAGTGGCTCCGCCACTGTGCTTGACTGTTGCAGGACAGCAAATCCGGAAGAGTCGTTCATTAGCTAGTTCCGAGGATGATTTAAGTGATCTTTCCTGAATAAAAATGATAGAAAATGGTTTTTAGCTTCTATTGGCATTTTGTTATGGCATATATAATAGATTTATCTTTCAGCACAATCACTTCAATGCTGATTATGCTGTTTTCTCATTTCTCAGGATGATTCGGGTGTTGGAATCTACTTCAATCCTTAGTGCAGGTGATCAGTTACCAACTTTTTTGTAGTATGGTGGAAGTTGGGCTTTCCAAAAAAAAAAAAAAAATGACTGCGTCTGATCCAGAATGGTTGAAAATTGATGTTGTTGCGGCTTCTCCAAAAGATTCCAACATGGTGGGTCAAGGGGCGGTCTTTTTTAACTGTGACGGATAGATTTTGGAGGTTGGCATGCAACCAATGACGGAGGTCAGTGTCTTGGAGGCTGAGTCTAAAGCCATTTTGTTAGGAATCTAGTTGGCTCTTCGTTATACAAAACGAAGATTATTGTAGAAAGTGATTCCATATGCTCAGCTTGTAAGGGCCCCATCAGCTAATGCCCATGACAACTTAGAATTAGTGTGTTAGAAGGACGTGCTTTAGCGGAATGTTTTGGATGGGGTCATTTCCTTTATATGAAGAGGTCTGCTAACAATAAAGTCCATGATATAGCAGCTAAGGCTTTGGATGATGATAGGTTAGTGTTGGATTCCATTATGTATAACACGGTGTATTTTGATTCTCAGTAATGGAATTCTCTTTCTTACCAAAGAAGGAAAAGAAAAGAAAACAACTTAATTTAACCGATCAATCAAAGTTTACTATCTATGATAATTCTAAAGGGCTCAATTGGCAGGGTGGTTATTGGGAATGTTGGATATGTGATTAATCCAATAATTTTAGTTAATCCTTTAATTTCACAATTTTAAAAATCAAATATTTGGTTTAATAAAATGAATAATCGAGTGACCCAAGATTTGGAGGTGTTGTTAATACAATTCTTGAATATAGTCAAGGCATTCCACATGATTGTGTAAAGGAGCATGCCAAATTATCTTCTGGATACAACCAACCTTAGAATGAGCTCATTCTCTTTCAAAGGGTTTGCACTGCTTGGTAAAGACGTATGATACCTTCCTTGATAACTTCTTGTCTTTTTAGAGTCAGGTATTCAAAATGTATATGAAAACTTGTTCAAATTTTATGAAAATTTCGGTAGAGCATCCCCTTATCAAATTGTTTAACATATGTAAAAACCAAGTCAAGAAAACAATGGTAACACGATCAATCAAGTGAAAGCTCTTCCATAAGAACACACTTGGCTTGTGGTGGTTTTCCAACTCAAGGATGCAAAGCAAGGCCCCTCAATGGGGCTGCTGATCCAAGGGCTGTGATGGGCTTTATGACTTTCAACACAACCAAAAAAAGAAAGAAAAGAAAATAAGAGGAGAGAGAGTTCTTCAATGGCAGCCATTTCTCCTTCTTCTCATTCTCTTCTTCTTTGTTGTTTTCACTCTCTGTTTTTCAGTCCAATTTGTTGTCTTAGTCACAATTGGATTTTTAAGCCCATTTTTATGACATATAATGATGATGGCTCCAATCCCATCTCACCAAACACCCATTACATGTCTAATTCTTGGTGGACATTAATCAAACCATATTTTGGCGGCTGGGCCTTTTCCATAGCGAGACATGGGCTTTGTACAAGTTAGATTGTGCAATAAGGTTCATTTAAGATGTTTTGGGCCATTCGCGACTCAGCCCAACCCATCTGTGACTGAACCCAATCATGGATCGGGTTTATTCACAATCTCAAGCATGACATGCCACATTCACAAGATAGGCTTACCTGTGATTGACTGGGCTTTAGTCGTCGTCTATGTACAGTCGCAGTTCTTGTCCTAAGGCGAGCTGTTAAGTCGGGAACTAGCTCAAAGATACTTAATTACGGTCCTTAGGTCAACTCTGATTCAATCATGAGTCATACGTCCCAGGTTTAGTTGTTGGCCCAAGTCAGTTGTGAACCAATCCTGAAATGAACCCATCAGTCGGGACTAAACCGGATTCCACAAGAATCCATCTGGATCGTTGAAAAGGAATATTATGACCCCTAATGCGACGATGTATACGTGCGAAATGCAAAATGCACCCCAAGCGCCCATTCACCTAAACCCTTTCCCGAACCCGTGCTCGTACACGTGTGCTTAGGCATGTGTGTGAGCGAGATGTGCTATAGCTACACAAGAGAGAGTGCTCTCCAAAATACATAAGGTATGGGGAAGCAATAACTTAAATTGAACAAAATATTTTGTTTCCAATCATTTGGAACTACAAATAAAGAAAAAAAAAATTGAAAAAAAATGCTTGGAAACAAAACAAAAACAGATGTTCCGTAAGGGTGTAAAACCCATCGTTTTCAACAGTGAAGTTAGGCCTCCAATCTATATATATATACACACCTAACATTAGCATATAAATAAAATTATTATTTGCTAACCAATTCGGGCCGGGCCAGGTTGGGCATCGGGCTGAAATTGAGCCTGCCCAATATCAGTTTAAATAAAACTTTGGGCCTAAAAACTAGGCCCAAACTTAACCTAGCCCGAAATTAGGTTGGTCCAACCTGATTAATTTTCAGGCTGGACATGTCAGGCTTTAGGCCAGCCTAGCCCAATTGAGAGTCTTAGTCAGAATGAAAGTCAAATCTTCAAGAACATGCAAGAAACATTAGATTTCTATTCAAAGACTTGAGGAAGAGGGGGTTTTCTCATGATTCTTGGCAAATTTTCTTGAGAAAATTATTTTCAAGATGTTTACTTGTCATTTAAGGCTAGTTTTCTCATGATTCTATTCTTTTCTTTTCTTGTAGGATTTTCTTTTCTATCATTTTCTATTCAATTCATGGCAACTTGACAGGACCAAGGAAAACCCATGTAATGGGTCTGATAATGGTGTCAATAGGAGCGTGGAAGATCTAAACTTCAAAAATCTCATAGGAATCGTCACTTTTAGAGACCACAATTCTTTGCTTGAGTAAGGAATTAAGGGTCCATGGTTGCATAGGAAAGCTTATTTGATTTTTTTTTCCCAACAAGATCATAAAATTTAGACATGAAATGGCTTATGAAATATTATAGTTTAACTTTTTTTTTTTTTTTTTTTCCATTCGTTTATTTATTTTGGTAGAACAGAAGAACTTATATTACTAGAAATTTGGCATTTGAAAATGCCAATACATTGTTAATTAAGCCCTTCTCCAACCACAAAGCGGTGACGATTGCCAAGTGGCAACATTAGGGTGGGTGACCCCCAAACTTTGCCAAATGGTGAGAGGAGGTTCTCTTTATATGAGAGATAGCTACCTCCTCAAATAAAGCCAACAAATTTTATAATCCGCTAACATAGGTTTGAATTGTTTATTTAGGATTAAGAAAAAGGAGTTTTAATAATTAATGGGTTTAGGTTAGCTCATATTTTTAAGTGTGATTCGAATTTATGTAGGAGTGTAGTCATCCTTTCTCTTTTGGTTAAAATGAAGAGGTGTGGTTAGAAGATATAGATTGTTGAATTTGTGCATGAATTGTAGGTATGGATGACTGGTTCAGCTAATCGTTCTAACTGAGCCATTCATTCTGACTTTGAACAAATCACATGTATTTTGAAGATTCAAAATACTGGACTGAGCCACAAAAATGTGGCTCGGTCTAGGACTCTAGACTGAGCCACAAAAATTGGACCAACCCAGACCCAGCCACAAAATGTGGACCAGTCTAGGACTTTGGACTGAACCATAAAAATGTGGATCAGCCCAAAGTTGCGATTTTCAAAAAGAAAATGGTGAAAAAGGAATAGTGTTTATGGGGAAGTGTATAGAGACGTCAAAGATGTCTATAGACACCAATGTATGTTGTTTCTCATATCAATGGACACCTAATGAGTTTATAGACACATCCTTAGTGTCTACGAATTCTAGAAATATTGGGGTTGTTTTTACGTTAAATAGACTTGAATTTTTTTTTTTTTTTTTTTTTTCGTTTGCAAACAATTTTTGGCTTGTTTGCAAATGTGATTGAGTATTTTGGAGTTGTATTTGATTGAGTTTGAACCACACTCATTGCCATTCTTGAAGACTTTCCAAACTGTGTAAATTGGAGAAACCTGTGTTGTTGAATCTTGAGATAGTCATCTATAACACCCTGCCGTGTCCATTGGAATGAAGCGAATACCATTACTAATAATGTCATTTGGCATGCCTCGACACAAATCGATAAGTCTTTTTACTTGGTTTCTTTATTAGTTTAGTTCTTTGCAACAATCTTGCTAGTTCGCTTCAACAGTAGATTGAATAGTTAGATTTATTCTTTGCAAATTTTACAAATGTGTGAAGTAGTATATTTGGAATCAATTAATTGTTTGAATTTTGTGATTATTACAACTTTAAATTATTTTTTTATAGAGAACTTTTGCGATTGTTTAAAAACACCACAATTACTCAATATCTTCTTCTTTTTTTTTCCTTCCTGTATTGATGGGTTATGGGACAAATAGTGCCCTAAATATGCAGATATTTAAGAGTTGGGTGGCTAGCAAAGGAGTATGAGATGCGTACACTTTAAATGCCACCATGTATGTTTTAGTAGGTGATTTGATGAAGCTCTTGTAATTTGGAGCAGCTAAATTAGGAAAAAAAAAGGCTATCAAAATGAGGGCAAAGAAGAAAATCATAATGATGGGAGGATGGTATCTGATAACAAAGTTTAAACCAAAAGATTTACTGATAAATATAAGATATACAATTTGGAGAGGGACTTACCCTAACCCCTATACCAAAGAAAATTCTACAACTAATCTTTTCATTAAAACATAAAATATCACATCCTCGGTTATTAAATCCAATCTTGTCTAAAGACAAGCTACCTTAAACAAGTCTTGGAAATTCATGTTCCTTAAGATAATTAAGGTTAGCTTGAGAAATAGAAGCTTCCTTTGCCATTCCATCCACCAGGACCACCACTGATTTCCTTCATTAGACACATGGTTCAATTTAATATGGTAAGATTGAAAAATTCCTTTGATTTTCATCTACTAATAATACACGAATCAATGTGGTGGTTGTTTGAATCTAACCACTAATATCATTGAGCCATTCTTGGCAAGAAAATGGTTGTGTGGGTGTGTCAGTGCCACGTGGACAGAAAATTCCTTTTCACCTTAGACCCCAAGCACTAAGTCAAACCATAGGAGAACTACGAGATCATATATATCTGTAGTTGTTTGATTTGCCACCAATTAAGATGAATTGTGTGATTATGAGGGTTGGAAGGTTCTTCCCTTGAATAAGTTCTTTCTGCCTTAATGATCAAGGACTTTAAATGCTAAATACCATAGGAGAACAATAATAATGATCATAGAATATGATGAATGGACAACAAACTTAAATGGATATTCTTGAAACTGAAGTTACAGAAAGTTTAATAATCATATGGTTATGAAGAACCACAGAGCAATAATAATAATAATAAACTAAGAGAACTTGAACCAGTGATCAACTGAAGGAAACTAAATAAATCTACTAGTGATTTATGAAGAACAAACTAACCTAAGATTCAAGAATAGTCATGATGCAATGCAGTTAGATTGGTTTGAATGTGTTGGCGAGGGCCTATGTTTATTCTCTTTTTATAGATGACTCTGAAATGGTTGTAAGCAGTTTCTTCTTGAAGTAGTGGGTCATGTTTTACTTCTTCCCTAAAATTTTTTGAATGATATCTGTCGGTTCGGTTTTAGATGGTTTGTAATTCGTGGATTCTTTTTCTTATTCTGACTCAGCTCCTAAAAACTGTTTTGTTGACTGAACCACTTCTCTTATCATCTCCTACCACATGTTCTACCATTTTAGGATGGTAACAATCATTCTTTATGATGATATTCATACAACCATTTCATTGTAGTATCTAAACCTATTTAGAATAGGTCGAATATCTATCACTATATTTGATCCAACCCTAGAATGGAATAACCAAAAATTAAATTACCTCCAAAGTTCTGAAAATGCACCCACCTTCATTATGTCGCAGGTTTCTCATAGAACAAATTAGAGGAAATGACCTCTGAGTATTAAAAGGATGTGATTCCGACTAAACTAGAAACTGAAAAAACCATGAGGGTTGCAAAGAAATATCAATTGTTACATTCAAACCCAACTGACATTCGCAGCTGTCTGTATTAATAAGGGTAGCTGGGAATGAGGGAACATGATTTGTGTAGCCAAACCTAAGTGGTTAGGATAAGACTGTTTTGAGTTGTGTTGAGAATACGGGAAGCCTGGAATCGTGCAGTGCAATTGATGTTGGAGTGTGTGGGCTGGAAATTAGGATCACATATGCGTTACTCAGATATAATGCAAAATTCAGTAATGAGCATAGATGGACAGCAACTACAGACTTTCATTTTACTTTATTTACTTTATCAAATTATTACCTCTAGCTTAATTGTCAAGTTCATTAGCAGGTATGATATTAGGTTACATGATTCATTTTTAATCATTTAAAAGCCTCACTTATTTTAGGTTCTTAGGGACTTTTTTTAAATGGAAAGGATTGTTCTCATGTGTAAATAGAAAATACTTTGTTGGACAATTAAAAAGCAACACTTAGAATGAGCTATGATAATGTTGAAACAGATGAGTGGAAAGAATAGCAAGGATGGAACTGGAAATGAATATATTCTTAAGAACGTAGAAGTAACCCTAATAGATGATAAGATAATAGTCATCAATTGAATGTTTAGTCATGAACAATGACATTGCATGACTGCACTAATATTGAGAGAATTGATTGAAGTGGTTTAGTCATGTGCTATGTGATTTAGGTCAGTATGACATCAAGAGCGGACACATCAGCGTTGGAAAAGTGATTTACACTTATTGGGGAATGCTTTTCATTTTTTAGTGCTGATGTGTCGGACCCTTATGTCGTACTGACCTTGACAGCCCAAAGGTGTTCGTACCTAATCCTTTGGGGTGCAACGACAATACATGTGCATCAGTTGTGAGTGACTTATAATGTAACTTAAAAGCTTCGTAAGAAAGAAAGGCAAAAAGAATATGGGCCTTGTAACAAAGAATAAAATAAACTATACGTATAGGGGTGGGCTGGGTTAGTCTGAAAAAACTCAGCCCGAGTTAGGCTCAACAAAGACTTGGGTCCACCCCGAGGCCCAAACTTTCATATATATAATATATATGTATTATACATTATATAATAAGTCTTTTAACATCATTAATATTTTATAGCTTGCTTGATAAATTTTTTTGCAAAAGGTATTGAGTTTTGACTCTTAAATAGAAAACAGTCCTTAAAATTTAAATATATAGTTTTCTAAGCTTTTAAAAACTAATAGAATCTTATAGCTCTATTGGTTAGAATACTATTTATTACATAATAGGTCATGAGTTGGAACCCAAATCTCAAAATTAATATTTTTTAAAATTTATGGGCTACTCCAAGGCTCGGCCCAAGCTCGATAAATTAATTAGGACTGGATTTGGGCCTAAGTTTTTTCAAAGCTGTAATGAATTTATATGATTCCATTAACTGACTGGAGTCAAAATTTGGGTGCTGAAATGGCCCAAGCCTAGTCCCAAGCCTACCATGGCCCTGCCTGAGCCCGGCCCATGCCCACCCCTATATACATAGCATATCTATAAAAACTATGGCCATAGATAGTGTAATAGCATAAAAAAGATTGACGAGGGTGAACTCAATTAGATAGTTGAGATAAGACTCTAATTGAGTTGAGTCAAGTGAGTTTTCTAGATGATTTATGTGCAAGGATCTGCATACCCGGGTAATCATTCAAGAACAGATTAAGTGGTAACTCAAAACCACTTGTGTTTTCATATCACCTCTCATCATATGGCAGCTTCCACACCAGATGGCAAAGGAAAGTTCTCATTTTTGGACTTTTTTTCTATAGATATTTTGAAACTTCAATGGCTGGTGCTACTAAGGTAAGACTCTAATACACGATTGAGTACAAAACTAATACAATCTTGACCCCTGAACATGCATGGCCTATACCAAAGGTCATTTTAATGATGGATCCTTCGAATTAGCTATGTCATCCTCCAATGAAACTCTTTGTCCTTCCATTCCTCTTAAACATTGTAACATATATTAAAAGAATAAACTATAAGGACTTGGTTATGAGAATAAACAATAGGGAATAAAATAAAAAAAATACAACCTTAGGTTGCTTTGTTATGAGAAATCCACGTGGAGGAATGAGAATGGTCATTGGTGTGTTTCTTTGGAAATCCCAGATATCATTTTCTTCTTCTTAACAAGTCAAAATCAGGGGTTGTCCCACCTCTCTCTAGTTGTCGATTGTAGTAGGGTGCCATATGGATGAAGCTATATTGTTTTTAAGAATTTGATAATTGAATTATTCTATTCTCTATACAAAATATGATTTCACCATCTACATTTCCTTCCAGACGGTGACATTGATTCTCACGATATCGTCTTTTCCTATATTTTACATTCTACGTTTCTCTCTCTTTATTCTATATACAAACTTTTTAAGGTCTCGGCTATGTGGGCCTTCCTTGGGTGGTAATTTCAAGGAATAGAAGAAAGCGAAAAAATCATACACGAAAGGGAAAGGTTGTCGGCATTTGAACATCTTCGTCCCTTCCTTCGAATCGACCTTTCAAAGCTCTTTCTACTTTGCGGCGTTTTGCTTTAGAGATTTTATTTTATTTTTTTCGTTGGGTTTTCCCATTCAGAATTTAATAATATTAACACGTTGAAGATTTTGGTTACCCCCTCCCACAGAAGAACAAAAACGTGTGCTGGGTTTCTAAGGACTTTTAACCGAATACTATCAAAACCCAGCAGAGTCGACTCGGGCCGAGTTGTCTCTGCAGCTCAATTTTAGCTTAAACGCACACTCACACAGATGATGCAGCAGCTTGAAAATGTGGATTAAGATAAGACCGATATAGTAAAGGGTCACTGAAAGAGAAACTTAATTAAAAACTAGGAGATGTTTCGTTTCATAATCAGAGCAAAACTTGGATTGGTGAGTTAAATCAACAAACAAAGTCCTTTCATGAGATCACTGATGCCATCATTTTTTAGGTTGTTTCGTGGGCTATGGCTTATCCAGGCTATTGCTTAGTGCTTTTGCCTAGTACTTGTTCTGTATTTTTTGTTATAAAAAATATCTTGACATAACATGGAAAAACTCAATGAGTTGTCTCGTGGCACAGGAATGTTTGATCTTCAAAGTAGTTAATTTTTGTTTCATAGTATATAACCGTTAACCATTTTTCACACGGTTAAAGATATTTCACAGGGAGGCAGCAAGCATCCTTTTAGTCCATGAAAGACTTGATCGTCCTGTTTGATAAGTGACAAAAAGCCCAGAAGATTATGGGAGTCTAAAGGAAAAAGAGAAGCAATAACATAACTAAATGATAGAGATACTATTAATTTATGAATATAAAAAAGAATCAAGAAGAAACAATATAAAATACAATATTAGATGCCCATTATTGTCAACTTTAGTGGCTTGGATTTGCTTATTCTTGTGGGGCTTTGGGGAAATCGTTTTTCTAATAATGTATAAGCAATGACAAAAGCAAAACGATTAGAGTCTTCGAATCTATGGTTAATTATCCAAGGTAGTGCTGCTACCCTTTTGGGCCTACAGCCAAGCCATAGGCCTTACAATAATATTGATAATGAATGATGATGGAATAAAACTAGCTTCATTTCAGATGGTGACAAACGGCTATTCTTAACATTACCAATATATAGATTCTACACCCTAATGGTTAGCTTTGAGGGTGTGGCAATTTAGTTCAGTGTCAGAGTACAGGCTTTAATGGTCATTCTGTATGCTCCTCATGCATCTCCACGCATGACTGCTGGTTCTCATGTCACTCGTCACATGAAGGCAAAGCTCAGGCTTAACTCAACTCACGAAAATTAAAAAAAAAAGATCTGATATCCTTAATAGCCTATTAGTTCAATTTGTTTTGTTTGAACATTTTTATTTGGACTATATATATATATTAATTATAAAACTCTTAACCAAACCGAGCTTTTTACGAGTTGAGCTTAGTGAAGCTGTAAGCTTTTAACAAGTGAGCGTAAGCCAAGTTGAGCTTTTAGGCTCGGCTCTGTAAGCTTATAATAAGGCTCAGGCATGGTTCATGACAAGCCCGAGCTGACAGCGCTAGTCTCTGCAAGGGTACAACTTACAAGCTGAGAAAGTGACTCTTTTACCCTTGGTTTATCCAGCACCATTTGAATAGGATGGGTGTTTAATGAATCTTTTTTTTATTATTTAGTTTTCACTTTTCGGTCTTCGTTTCATATGGACTAATGCTTGGTTACTTCATCTAAGGTTTCTCTCCCATACAACCACAGATCTCAAGTGTACAACTGTATTTTTTTTCCAATAGTACTGATGGTACACATCACAGTTTCCTCCCACCTTCCGAGGATGAAAATTAGTGATAAAATATGAATAAAGTATCGCTTAATAAACTTACAAGCAAATTTGCAAATATTTAATTGAAAGAAACCAAGAAAAGAAAGAAGGGCCATATTTTTTTGGTTTATTGAAGAACCAATTCAAACCTACTTTGAAATTATTTTTAAAATACAAGTTTTGAGAATAAAATAGAAAGGAAGGTAATATTTGGCCTGGTCAAAGCAAAATAACCAAATTGCACCATTAAAAAAAGGGATAAAAAAAGTTCCCATTTAACCTTATTTTTCTCATTTTCTCTCCATTAAAGAGAAACCTATACCTGGTTTATATAAGGGAAAGGATCAGCTAAACACAAATCCCCCCCCCAAACAAAAGGTGGGGTGTATAAGGTTAAAACAGTATTCAAGTGAAAAAAGGTACCCATAAAAATGGGGTTTATAGGATTAAAACAATGAAAAAATGTTTAAAAGGACATTTCCTCTGTGCCGCAGGTGATATCCTCTGTGCCACCCCCCTCTGCGATGCTTGGGAGCCGAGACAGAGGGGGGGAATCAATTCATTTTTTTTTTGGGGGGGTGAAGTGACAACTTCAAAAGTGAATTGATTCCCCCTCTCTGCCTCGGCCCTCGTGCGTCACAGAAAGGGGAGTCTTGGAGGATATCAGCAATTCAAAAGAGGCATTAAATTAAAAAAAAAAAGCCTATGGTGTGGGGACATCAAGGGACATACAAATTTGGGTGTAGCAGATCCTTTCCCTTATATGAAACCCAAAATATATAAAAAGAGAACAAGGGGCAGGCAATAAGCAGAATAGGCCCTTCATTCCTCCACTCGCATTTGGCAGCATCTCCTCTCTTCTATTATAAATAAATACATCTTCTAGGCCAACCCAAACATAAGCCAAGAAAAATATAGCTTCTCCAACCCACATTTTGCATACTCACGTAACAAAAGAAGAAAGAAAATGGTAAGGAAGAGAAAGGCCAGTGAGGGAGGATCAGAAGAGAAGGATTACAGTGATGGAAGCTTGGGTTGGGACGAGATGTTAAAGGAGGCAGCTGCACTAGGTGGAGCACAGCGAGCTCGCAAGCGATTTGTAGGTGTCCGACAAAGACCCTCCGGCCGATGGGTCGCAGAGATCAAGGACACTATACAAAAGATAAGGGTCTGGTTGGGCACCTTCGACACGGCCGAAGAAGCAGCCAGAGCCTACGATGAAGCTGCTTGCTTGCTCCGTGGTGCCAATACACGCACCAATTTTTGGCCCTGCTCGCCCTCCTCCTCTTCTTCCCCTGCCCTTTCCTCAAAAATCACCAATCTCCTCCTCCTCAGGCTCAAAGCCAGAAATGCTTCTTCTCAATCTACTCCTAATCTGCCCATATCCAAACAGCAACAACAACTACAACAAGAATATCGAGAAGCAGCAATAGAAGAAGTGAATGAAACCCAATTCTCTGATTTTTTTAATGAGCCCGATGATTACAACACCAATACAAATACTAGTGATTACATGGCTGGAAGTCTTGAATCGAGTTTAACTGAGAAAGATGGGGAAATTAGAGAAGTGGGTTTGGGTTGTAACTGGAGTAATGTGGGTCAGTCCTCTCGTGGTGAGGGTTACTGTGGAGGAGGAGAGGAAGAGGGAGAAGGGATTGACCCAGGGGTCATGGATTTCCAATTTGTGGATTCTGTTGGGTCGTCTTGTTACTATTCCCCATTTGAGATTGCAGAAGAAATTGTGGAGCCAATGGAGCAGGAAAGCGAGGGGGGTGAGCATTCCATGATTAGAGAGACCATGAAGAGGATGAAGTACGAGAGGAAGATCTCAGCTTCTCTCTATGCCTTCAATGGGATATCTGAGTGCTTGAAGTTGAAGCTTGGAGCAGAAAGTGGGAAGCCAAGGTCTGACCAACCATCCAACCTCAGAAATAACTGTAATAAGAATCAAGAGGAGGAGGAGAAGAAAGAGGAAGAAGAAGATGTTGAAATGCAGCTTCAGAAACAAGAAGAGAACCCTCAAACTTCAGCAGATATGAGCTCTTCTTTTTCCTCTTCTTCTCAGAGCAATGATGGGGAGTTGTCCCTTTGGAGCTCTCTTGATCTCCCTCCCATCTGCTTTATGACTTAGTTTCTTTTGGGCCTTTTGGTTCATGGCATATCAAACCCTAATTTCAAATACACTTTTTTTATAACTTTTTATGCAGATATCTTGATCTGTGTTTTGCAACAAATGAGATGTAATGTTAGTTTTGTAGCCAAGCAATTTTTTTTCGATACTCATGACTGATGAGTTAAGAGTTTCAAATATGTCAATGAGGAATACAATGAAACAACAGAAACTTTCAAAAGCATTTACTATATCTTTCAGTCTTCATTATGTATGTCTGTGATGATCATTTTAAAGATCCATTTACCATTACTTACTACAAATAAAATGTTGGGTGTCCAGAAAATCTCTTAATGTTTTGCTTGCTCTCTCTTCACATCCTTCATTATGAACAGGTAATTTGTAGATTTGAATTAGTTTTGCTATGGTTTAACATCATAAAAACTACAAAATTTTAATTAAACATGATAGGAAGAAACGTATATGTTAACAAAAGAGATATATTCCTGAACGAGGTGAATTTTTTTAAAATAAATATTTAATAGTATAGCCGGTATTTAGTTCAAATATGAAATATGCAAATGAATGAGGTCTATATTAACCTGAATTGTAGAAGCAGTAATTTCTTCTGAAGCCATCCCATTGATAGGAAGAGCTTTGGAAACTTGCAACCAATTTTGATCTCTTCTAAGGGTTCCCCTCGGACTTCATAGTTGTTGTATATATATATATATATATATATATATATGTTTAAAGCCATTTGATCTTGTTACGGATGTTCCTTCATTAACCCTTTTGAAAAGAGAATCTTCATAAAATTTGATTGATTAGCTAAATTAAGCTTTAGGGAGGTGGACAGCCAATTTTGCAACAATTAACTAGAGTCATTCTTCATTTCTAGAAAATACTGCAAATTACACAAAAGCAACTAAATGGACCTACGGCGTAAAGACAGTTCAATAAGTTGATTTCTTATAAAGACCTTTATCAAGTTAAGTGCCACAAGGGCTATAGACCTAATATTTATTTACCAAAAAAAAAAAGACCTAATATTCATGAGATTTCTAGACTTCTGTTTAAGCCATTCACAAGGTGAATCACTATGAAATGATTGATATAATTTTATTCTAAATTTGATGTAAATTATTTTCAGCTTTAGAGTGTATCTTATTTAATGTTGTTTTCAAAGGATTTAGGCTGGTAGGTCCTATGAGTAGCTTTAATCTTTTAGTCAGCTAGGTTCTCCTTAGTTTATTTAAGGTAGCTAGGTTAATGCCCTAAATCATCTGAAAGACCAGAGTTTTTCTTCAAATTAAAATATGTTGGAGAACATAACTCCAGATATTAGGTTGTTCATTATGTTTTAAGATTTTTAGGATAATGGTTGGATCGATGCATACAACAAACAAGAGTTCTCTAGAATCAATTTTTTTGGACACTAATGGGTTCTAGATAAGTATGTAGACTCTTAGGGGGTGTCTTATGTAATGTTATTTTCTAAGGACTTAGGTTGGTCCTATGGGTAGCTTTAATCTTTTAGTCAGCTAGGTTCTCCTTAGTTTATTTAAGGTAGGTTTTTGCCCTATATCATCTGAAAAGACATATTTTTTCTTCAAATTAAAATATGTTGGAGAACATAACTCCAGCTTTTAGGTTGTTAGTTATGTTTTAAATTTTTTTAGGATAATGATTGAGATATCGATGCCTATATACACCGAATAAGAATTCTCCAGAATGAAATTTGTGGACACTGATGGGTCCTAGATAAGTGTGTAGACTCCTAGACCAATGAATTTGAGCATTGGATTGTAGAAGAGTCTTGAAATGTTCTTGAAATGTGAAGAGTCACGTTGGATATTATAGTGACTGAGCATTGTAGATTAATCATAGTCAAGTGTTTGTCCACGTAACCATTAGTAATTCTTAAATGAAAAATAAGAACCTCTAAAGCAAGAGAAGTTACAAGCAAGAAAGGAAAAAAAAAAAAAACTCTCTTTAGACTTGATTATTGATTCTTTCCATGAAACAACACATGCCCTCATGTATGTAGACTTTTTCATGCATATCTCTCAACACCATAGTCAATAATTTCATACACTCTCACAGATTCCTAATCCACAATAATTTTCCTACGACACCTTCAAACAAACCACAACAATTTTCCTATGACATATAACTTCTCACCAACTCATAATTCATAGCACATATATGAAGAGTCTCTTAAAAAATCTTAGATTTATGTAGAATATCCAAAAGTTTATGGAAAAATCCAACTAATATTAATTTCTTTGTGGTTATTATATTGTAGCATTTTAGCTTTTATCTGCCTTCCTACATAGGTAACTTGAAGTGAGTAATTATGATTGGATCTATTCCACTGCTAGCTACTCAATGAACTCATCCTTTTGAGGAGGTCTTATAAGTTCAAAACTGCTATGAATTGTCTTATAAGTTCAAATCTCTTATACGGGAGCTTGGGGATTATCTAGAAATGGCCTCTCGTTGCAGTTTAACTTTGCTAAGGATGAACATCTTTGGACAGATATTTGAGCCACTCAGCAGGAGAGTAGATTTGTGTAGTGCTTCTCATCTCGACTGGTTGCTAGGATTGATTCAGTTCATATGAAGCCCATGTATTCTCAGTACACCGTGCCTTGATATAAAACCAATCTTGTCGATTTCTAGAGCATCCTTTGAATCTTCTTCTCCTGTTAAAGTTTCTATATTACTTTCTAAATCTTTGTTCTTTTCAAGTTAGAGACATTACGAGGGAGACTTACTAATGACTCCAGCTTGAGTGTTGAAAGACCATAATAACCGTTATAACAGTTACACGCATGCACATACTGCCATAGAATTACTTATGAGAAATGGTGAGTTGTCCTTGGGGCCATGGAGTATTATTCAGCTGGTCATTATTGGATCCTGTACCATGCTAAATTCAGATTCAGGATTCAATGGTGAACCAGCTGTAATGAACGACGGTACCGGCACTAGCTTAATTAGCTTTATTCTGCACTTGAATTACTAAAATAAGTATTTCATTATCCACCGTACGCATGGCCCATCCATAAATTAGTCAAGATCATTTTGATAAGCTTTGTTAAGTTTCCAGTCATTATATTATTGGAAACAAGAAAAAGCTTAAGCATCTCAGAGTTCTAATGGTTGAAAAGGTTAATGTGAAAATATTGAATAATGAGAAGGTGATGTGGTCAACACATGTAGCCCTTTTGGTCACCAACTAAACTGCCATTTGGAAGGCTTTGTGTCATCTAGATCTGTTTATTGAAGACTTGTCCCTCATTGACATTGTCCAAATTGAGTTACTTTGGCTCATCAACCATTCAAAGTGGCCTACTTGTTACTTATGGAAAAAAATAGGTGGCCTACTTGATTCAATCAGTTCACATATGTTTCACCTCCATGGTCTCATCGAAGACATTAAACTTTTGCAATTGGAAACCAAATATATATATTTAATTTCCTAGGGAGAGCATGGGAACCCACATCCAAATGAAATCATCCCATTTGGTTTCCATTACGTTTGAACGCACGAGTTAATCATTTAATATGGAGTTGATACCAGAACAACAACAATCAAGAATTTCTTTTATAAGATTGGCCATGGACGAAGTTGAATTGGAATAAGTGTATTGGTGGGAGCTACCCCATATTCCAATATGAGTTCAATAAGATGCGGTCTCAACTGAAATAGAAAATGAGTTCATTTTCCTATATTGCTCCGTCTGGTTGCCTTGAATTGAATAATAAAGCACAGAAAAAAAAAAATATACTCTAAGAAAAGAAGATAGATGCATGTAATTTCATTCCTTTTTCTAATGTTGTTTAATTGCAATAATGAAAGTTAACATCCCTTTTAACAGGAAAGCAAGGATTTTCAGACAAGTTTTGTGAGAAAATGAAATAGCTCATTTTGAGAAAATAGGGAGTTGAGTGAGAAAATCACAAAAATTGAGGATTTCTTGTTCTCATCAATCAGACACCTAGAAAAGGAGAATTTTGATAATTTTTTTTACAAGAATCACGAGAAAATGCCCCTTTTTATCAACCGGATGAACCTAAAAAGAAAAGAAAAGAAATAAAATGACTTCATTTCTTGAACCCTAAAATGACCTTATTTTAGTAAGTTGGCATTTACAATAAAATCACATCCTTATAATAAAGTACTTTACAAATGTTATGATAAACAAAATGTTGAGACAGTGTATTGATTCCACCATACGCAACATGCTAGAACAAAGAGACTCCTCTCTTAGAGGGGTATTTTGGGAGTTTAACCAAAATTTAATAAGTAGGGTTACATGGGTCTCTATAAAGAGACGTCCTATGGGTTTTTTGCAGTTGCCGAAGACTTGTGGTAAATTGTGGAAGAGAGAGACTTTAGTGAGAGGCAAGAACGTATTTTATTTTGGAGAGTTCTTCTTTGGGTTTTTCCATAGGGTTTTGCCTTTGGGTTTTCAAACTCGCTTTTGTACCTTTTTTTATTCTCCGTATCAATGAAAGTTATTGATTATCTTTGCCCATGGATGTAGGTAGGTTTGTTAAACCACGTTAAATATTATCTCTTGTGTAATTCTTTGCCGTTTCTGTTTTCTTGTTTTGTTTCCGTGCATTACGTACTTGAATCTAATATGTTGCTTGTTTCGTTGTGCTGTTCAGACACAATAAATTAGTATCAGAGTTGAAGGTTATGAAATGAGGATTCTTTTTGGAGATTTTGCCATGCCGGTTACAAGGTTTGAAGTTCAACAGAAAGAATGACTTGGACTCTATCAGTTTGAAAGATAACTGATTTGATGAGTTCAAGGATAGCTTGGACTCTATCAATTTGAAAGAGAATTGATTATGTACTCTTCGGGGTTTGGTGGAGAAGATGATCAAGAAGCTTTGTTCAGTTTTTTTGGTTTGGTAGAATTCAAGCCAAGGTAGAGATTTGTTAAGACGGTGTCTTGATTCCACTGTGTACAACATGCTAAACAAAGAGACTCCTCTCTTAGAGAGGCATTTTTTTGGAGTTTGACCAAAGTTTAATAAGTAGGGTTTCATGGGTCTTTATAAAAAGACGTCTTGTGGGTTTTTTGCAACAACGAAAGACTTGCGACAGATTATAGAAGAGAGAGGCTTTAATGAGAGGCAAGAACATATTTTATTTTGGAGAGTTATTCTTTGGGTTTTTTCATAGGGTTTTGCTTTTGGATTTTGGAACTCGCTTTTGTACTCTTCTTTATTCTCCGTATCAGTGAAAGTTCTTGATCGTCTTCGCCAATGGATGTAGACAGGTTTACTGAATCACGTTAAATATTATCTCTTGTAATTGTTTTTTGCCATTTTTTATTTTTCTTATAGTGTTTTGTGCATTGCATACTTGAATCCAATCCATGTGCTTGTTCCGCTGTGCTATTCTGTTACAACACAAATTTTGATCATCGGTGTGGTCACTTCATTCCACTACTATGGATATATCCACTTTGGCAGCTTTTGGAAACCACATGGAACTGAAATCTTCTAATTTGTTTATTCATAATATTTAAAAAAGAAGATGATTTCAATTCCATGTGGTTTCCAAAAACTGCCGAAGGGAATTAATCCGTGGTAGGGGAACGAGGTGATCACTCCCACGAATTACATTATTACTTCGTCTTCTACTTACCAAAATTTTAAGAAAAAAATAATTTCAGCTCCACTAAGTAACAGGTGCAACCTTTGATATCCTAGTACGAAGCTTTTACAGTTGTCAGCTTTTACAGTTGTCAAATGACATCAAGCTACTGAAAATTGGGTTGTGGGCCCTTCATTCATTTTTAGTTCCTTACTATATGCCCCAACTAACACCAAAGTGATCATAGTTTTTGATGTAACTGAGGGCCCTCAATGTGAGACTAAACACACACAAGAGAATCCTCTCCTCTTAACATCAGGGGGCAGGCACATCAGCGCCGACAAGTGATATGTACCCCCTAAAAAGTGAAAATCACTAATTGTCAGCACTGATGTGCCCGTCCCTTGATAGAGGGCAGAGAGGAGCTGAAGTTAAGAGGAGCGGATACAATCCACCCTCCACACAAAAGGCTTTGCTTTTTTTGATAAACTCACAGGCACAGAGAGGGGAACTCCACAGTTAACACCTAAAGTGATCATAACTTTTGGTGTAACTTAGGACCCTCGTGTACTCACACACACACACACAAACCCAGCCTACAGACGTAGGTTCTAAGGTGTTGACATGTATCTCCTTTAAAACCATACCTGCCCATGTATGCATTGTGTTCTGGTTGAGCCATAAGTCAGAAAGCCTAACAAGGGTATAGTATGAAAAGTAGATTTGATTCGGGTCAACGGCAATGTAAAACGAAACCTGAAATTTAACAATATTGCTTACATCTACAAGTGAAGATGATCAAGAAGCTTTCATTATAATGAAATTTTTGAGTTAGAACAAATTCTCCCAAGACCCTGCAGGTTCCCATAAAAGTCCTCTCAAAATCCAACAAACAAGATTATATATATATATATATATATATATATATATATATATATATATCAGTGCAAAAACATTACTCCCAAAACTGAATGCAGAAACCCAAAACATAACCCCCAAAATGAACCCAAACAATTCACGTCGACCGATCCCAGATTGGTTCAGAAAACGAGTTGTCGGGTCACTCTCCAGATCGTACAAGCAAGATGCATACCAGGTTGCTCTTTGGGTTGAATCTGAGACAACATCACAACAGATATATTCTTCAAGATAATACGGGGCTGGAATTGTATGTAAACGATTTTGCAGCTGATGATAGTAGAATATGGGTCATATGGGACACCCAATGTCTTAAAGGTAACGGCAATGTAACTAATTCCCAAATATTAGTTGCAAAGTGGGTGGTATTTTGATGCAAGTTTCTTTTTTTCTTCTACTTTTTATTTTTTGAGGGGACGCGGTGTGGGGGGTTATGCATTAAATTCTGTAGAGGAAGCTGAGTTACATTATTAAAGTAGAAAGATGAGAAACTTTTCTGGAGCAACAAACAGATGAAAGGGAATGACATTGCCTCCAGATCAGATTTCCGATCGTCTGTATAGATTAGCAAGATAAGTTTGATGCTTTTGAAGTGAACTTCCTTTGTCTTGGAACATTGGACAGCTAGGAAGCACGGATACTCCAAAATCTGGACATGCCTGACACATATCGGACATGAACATGCTAAGGATATTTTTACATGTGTGTTTGCAGTGTATCAGAGAATAAAAAAAATTTGACACAGTTGAAGATACATCCAAGACACAAAATTCAGGGAGTTTTTTGGTAAAATAGCTAGAAGAATGGGTTTAATTGAAGAAATACCCAAAAATTGTATTATAATAAATACTAATAAAGAAAAAAAAAAGAAAGAAAATGGGGTATCGGATTGCCAAAACCGATGACCCAACCCTACAAAAGAGAGAATAAGGAAAGAAGAGTAAAAAAGAAGAAGAAGAAATAAGAGAGATAAACTTGTTTCATCCTTTTTCTTATTTATTTTTTTTCATTTCATTGTAATTTATTTGTACTCTTAGTACTTCGTAGTTTAAAAAACTAATGGATGAATGTGCTTCTTTGCTATGTATTATTTTTACTTTTAGATATGTTTTCAAACATTTCGATGCTTATGTTGTTTATTTATTTTTAAACAAAAAATATATCAAAAAATATAAAAAATAAATTAACTAATTACCGTATCGCTGCTATATCATTTCCTAGCTTTTCAAAAATTGCCCTGTCACCGTGTCCATATTGTATTGTCCTGTGTCTGTTGTGCTTCCTAGTTGGAGAACTATATTTACCCTTTCCAAGTTTATCAGTGCAGACCTTAAGCCTTTCAAATTCATTGACATGTAGTCTACCATTAAGTTTATCTCTATATTGTTAAAGAAATTTGTGTTGGTTCAGAAACTTGAAGAAGTAAAGAAATTGCTGAAATTTTGGACCAAAAAGAGTTCGTCTACATTAATGATGGGCTAGCAAAGGCCAAAGCTAATCTGTAGCATGTCCAAAGATAGCTACTATACATAGTTGCTTTTCAATTGAGAAATTTTGCATGAGAACTCCACTTTCTTATGTTTGATCTCTATAGTCTTTGAGACTGCAATTTTTGGAGAGTTTTGGCCTATCTTCCTATACCATTTGCTTTTTAATCTATCTCTAAGATCATTGCTTAAAGGCTGCAATCTGTTGCAGAAAGTCTTGCTAGCCTCAACAAGACGACATTCATCAAAAGGGCATAGCATCTGTAATAATATATCAGTATGCCATGAAGTGGTTCTAGGTTTTGCCTTTTCAGCTTTGCTAAAAAGTAGACCTTCAAATAACTAATGGCATTGTCATATAGCTTTTTGTGGAGACCATGATTAAAATTGGCTTCCTGTTGTGCCTTAATTAACAAATCTAATTAATTGACATTTTTAATAATTATATAAATTTATTTATTTATTGCATTATGTACACAATTTCTTTGTTCATGTACATGTATTATATATTATGGCGAAAGTTTTTAATTACCTCAAATTGTAAGATATCAAGAACATGGTTGATGACCATAAACGAGAGATATGATCATCCAGTTCAATGTAGACATGGAAGTTTATCTATTAGGGTGAAATTGGACATCTCACTCTTATATGATAACTACACTAGATGACTACAAGATAAAGAGGCGACCTTGGTCATTGGGGTAGGGAACCCAATAGTGTGGGTGTATACATGCGCAGAACAAAATCACCAAAGAACACTTGTGTTTACTTATTATCAGTAATCTGTTAGGGTTTTCTTTATAGGATGCATATTTGTTTTCCTTATTGCTGATGTTTATTCATATGTTAATTCAAAAAATTTGATGTACCAACTGTTGTTGGTACTGCAATATTGAGTTGTTGACAAAGGAGGTGAGTGATGGAACATTCAACAAAGGATCCACCACCTTACCACAAGAAAAAATATTTAATGAGGATTACTAAGATTGATTTGATTGTGAAATCTAGTTGGTGTGTGGTTTATATATATATATATATATATATGAGGGCGGGCCTTGGCGCATTGGTAAGGTTGCTCCATTGTGACCTGAGCGTCACGGTTTTGAGTCACAAAAACAACCTCTCTGCTTGCAGGGATAAGGCTGCGTATATCTGACCCTCCCCAGACCCCGCAATGGCAGGAGTCTCATGCACTAGGACTGCCCTTTTATATATATATATAATGCTTAATTTTTTTCCCATGAAAAAAACTTCTACAAATAAACTAGGGTTTTGACAGTAAAGAATTTTCATGCCTAATGGTTCATTTGAGATATTGTCTACCAAAAAGACTAATTTGCAATATTCTATAAGAAAGGGATTATGAGCTACCATCTCCTTAAGCAATGGATTACCCACAATTTGAATGAGATTCAAAATATCTTTGGGGCCCATAAATAATTGATTAAGATTGTCTTACTAATGTAGATAATATGTTTTTTAGCTTGGAAATCAGGAGCAAGCATCAATTTTTAATACTTTGAGTCGAACTCAAATACAAAAGTTACTAATATAAATGAGAGAAAACTGAAAGGATCCTCAATTCTCTATTTATTCTCACTCAAATTCTCTCTTCGTTGGCTATAAAAAAAGTCTAGGGACATCCCCCAATAGACCCTACATTTTTTATTAGAAGAAAAGATAAAAGAGAAGGAAGAAAAGAAAGATAAGGCTTCACACTTGAAAAGCCACAAAAAGTTAACCTTATTCCCTATTTCTAAAATAAAGCTAATATTTAATGTGTGATCTGATCTTTTGCACAATTTATCAATTAAAAAGGGAATTTTGCCAAATCAGTTCACACTTTTGGCAGAATTGTCAAATAATGAGGTAAAACAAAATGATATCCAATTCGGTTTTTTAAGGGGTACAATTGTAAAAAAAAAAGTTGGTTAACAGTTAATAGTTTTAAAATTTTCCTTTTATACTCCTAGGCCCAACGAATCTATATATTCTCTCTCCGACTCCCTTTCATATTTCACCTCACCTCTCTCATATATATATATATATATATATATATATATATATATATATAGTGTGTGTGTG
>JAOXJP010243278.1:0-22937 GCA_025762735.1 Platanus orientalis | reverse complement strand
TAGTCATTTGTCTAAAAAAATGACTAGTAACCATTTGTATATTATTTTAATTTATTTGTACATGACTTAAATGCTTTTTTTGTCTAGAGTGCGTAATCATGCTCAACATAGATTGGAATTTTCATAACAGTTCACATTGAAATTTTCAAAATTTTTATAATATTTTGAACCATTCTAGTGAAATTTCCATTAATCCTCATGACGAATAATCCATCAAAATCTAAGTTTTGAACCTACATCTCAACATTATTATTATTTTTTAATTCATGGGCCAGCCTGAAGCCCGGCTCGAGGCCCAGTCAATTAATGAGGGTCGGGCCCAAACCCTGGCCCGAGCCCGGTCTATAATTATAGGGCCAGGCATGGGCCTACCATGGCCCGGCCCATGCCCACCCCTACTTGGAATATATCAATGGAACGAAACTGGTAATATATATCAACTTATACAATGAAATCTCTATACAATTGTTCACAATGTAAACCAAAAGCAAATTTGATTCAATCCTAGGTTGTACTCCCATATTGTCTACCTTTAGTTTGATGCTCAATCAATGTTTGAAAAATATTGTGGAAGGATGAGTCCACAGTTTGCAAGCAATTATACAAAATATATAATATAATATGGAGGGTCAAGCATGAGTATAAGTATGAATGCTTATAAAATATGCAAGTTGGAATGATGTAATGCATGAGTACTTTAAAAACATGCATTTTCTAAATAATTTCACTTTTCAAAACACAATTCGAAAAGTCAATAAGACGGTTCAATAAATCCACTTTCAAATCGTTTATTTGGAACACATACAGAGATTCACATGCTTTTCAAAATACTTTCAAATACGTTTCGAATGTTCTTATACTATTCAAATCACATTAAAAAATCTCAACACTTTTCAAAACACTATTTTCAAAATCGTATGTGGAAGTTTTTTACATTTTTCCAAAACACTGTTCATCACAATACATTCATACATCTTTATACTTTCAAAACACTATCCAAAACAATTTCACATATTATCTTGCGATAAGTTCCATCATTTCACCCTAATGGAGGGGCCCACTCACTCTTGTTTAACCCCCAAGAGTAGAGTTTAGACCTCATGCTTAACTCCCATGAATATGATACAAATTTCATGTTTAACCCCCATTAGTATAAGATCCACTTGCTCTTATTTAACCCCAAGAACAAGGTCCAAACCTCATGTTTAACCTCCATGAGTAGGGTTCATATTTCATGTTAATTCCCATGAGTAGGGTCCACTTACTCTTATTTAACCCCTAAGAGTAGGGTTCAGACCTCATATTTAACTCCATGAGAGTCTACTTGCTCTTGTTTAGTGTTTATGAGTAGAGTCCACTTTTTTTTTTTTTAATCCCTGAGAGCAAGGCTCTGACCTCATGTTTAATCCCCATGAGTAGGGTCCAAAACACTTTTCAAAATGAAACTTATTCAAATTTTCAAATAGATAGCTTTCACAAGTCACTTCTTAAGCTTTTCAAAACTAAACACTTTCGGTAAAGAGACCGATTCGGAAAAATCCAAAATAAATGTAATACAATGTTCTTTTGAAGATAAATTTTTTTGGTAGGAAACCAATTCGAAAGGTTTCAAACATATAAAGTTTGATATTTTTTAAAACCAAACACTTAGATGTGAAAATTGATTGGAGCACTTGCAACATTCTTTTCGATGCTTTCAAAATGAAAACAATTTATAAGACATTAGGCATGTCATGATGGAGATATAATTAAATGATTCCAATTGTGAAACAAAGTCACAAGGTTCATAATTTACTAATCGATGATTCATAACATTTAAATATGTCTCATAGGCAAATTTCACTAATCGAAACACTTAGAATTCATGTCAATATGAGAATTTGAAGTCCAAAACAATGTGATATATCTATAAGTTTCAATGAATAAATCAATTTATGTCATAAATCTTAGAGAACCAATAGAATTTATGACTAATTCAATTAGGCTTTTCACCTTCAATCCAATTACAATAGATTTCACATAGTGCATAAAAACTTTTTTAGATTTTATCATGGAATAAGGATAGAATCATTGATCATATTGATGTAATTTGATATAAATCATGTCAATCCACTTGGAATTCGATTGGATCTTGATCATTCAAAGAGATGGGAAGCAAATAACATAAAATAATATTGATCTTAGGAGTCAATAAGGGAAAGCATGAATAGATCATTTAGATCTAATTAAAATCAAAGTAGATCTAAGAATTAAAAAAAAAAAATCATCATTTACAGTACACAAAATTGATATTCAATGATTTATGACCATAGTAATGAGATAATGTTCCAGCTAATCCATAATCACTTGTTAATGAATAAAATTCATGCAAAATTACTTGAAATCACTTACTATTGGATCTCTATTGTGAACTATTGTTTATTTGAATCTATGGAAGCTTTTGATCTTATCTTCCATTCTATTGATTGATCTATGAAGTTCCATTTGAATTCTTCTATTTAATTTAGTAATTGGCATGGATCTATAATTGATTTGATGTGTATCTCCTTGAATCATCTATTATTGATTGCAACATGAATGATCTATATGAATCTCATTAAAATTCAATAAGAAAATGTAAATTTTTTTGAATTAGCATAAAATTGAACATGATAAAGTGATCATCATTGATTACAAGTATCATTGAACCTCTAATTTCATATATAGACAACGATAAATGATACATTGATTGAAAGTTTTGATTCCTTTAAACTAATTGAAGTTCTCATGTGATGAAAGATCATTTGAACTATAAATTCTGATATCCTTTGATTTGATTGATCACAAGTGATCTAGATGTATGAATCATGAACCATTAAATATAAATATTGAATAATTTAATGATTGGAACATATAAAATCATCTCATATTTTGAGATTTTGATTATCAATTGATTTATGACCAAGATCAAGTTGGAATTGCTCAAATTGATTGAACTTTATATGAAAGCCCTATTTTAATCAATTGATTACTGACAAACTTGATGAAGTATGAAAATTATTGAACACTCATCAAATTGATTTAAGAGCCATTGACCAAGCCATGTGTAGTGAAAAAAATTAAATTGATATTGAATCTTGGCTTTCTTCGCATATATCATGAGAGTTTTTTTATTGACTTATTGATATTATTTAATCCATTACTTTTGAACCATTGAATCCTTTTGGACATTATTGAACTATTGAACCATTTTAAATATCATTAAACTATTGAACCTATTGAACATGATCAAATTATTTGGGGCCTTCCATTGGATCCCAACAATGAAAATGTATTTAGAACCTAGCACTACGTCGCAACAATGATAAACTATTTAGGACATCGCAATAAGGGGAATATACGGGACCTTCCATTAGGTCACACCAGTAGAAAAATATTTAAGACATGCCATTAGGTCGCAACAATGGTAAGTTATAGAGGGCTACACCAGTAATCTACATAGGGCCTTCCATTAGGTCGCAACAATGGAGACTGATGTGTGATTATGGTGTTGACTCATTGAACTTCTTTGAATTCTATTTTAGGACCTCTCATTGGGTTGCAACAATGATGATTGAACTGTTTATTGAGTCTTAATATTCGAACGACTTTGAATATTGATTGCACCCCATTGACTTATTGAACATTTTTTAACAACGCATTGGGACCTTCCATTAGGTCATAGCAATGATAAATTGAAACATTATATTTGAATTATTAAGTCATTAATTTATATTAAAACCAATAAGTAAAAAAGGTATTGTTATCTTTATTGAACCCTTGACTCTCTATTGGCTTATAGTTCATTGCATGTGTCTCTCCTTGTAATTAGCATCCATGAACTGAATTATCATTTATAGCTTTCATTGATCTTTGAATTATTGATCATGTATAGAATATGAAATGTTTACATGCAAGCTATGTATTCAATTATGAATCGTTATTTGGATTTCTACATTAGTATAGTTTGTATGTATGCTTATTAAGCTCGTCAAGTTTACCCAAAAATTGACAACAGATGAAGAGAATTAATTCAAGAAGGAGGAGAACTGACAAAGGATAGAAAGTGGATACACACGATTTTTTAGGCCTTGTAATTCTTTAAATGAACATTATGATTACTTTTAGTTTTATGGACTGAATGTGTATTCTATATGCTAGACATGGTTCATTTCAAGATATTGAATGGAATGTATAGAACTTTGGACTCTCTTTTTAATTGATATAGTTGACTATCATTGCATGGATGTGGTTATGGAATGCATGTACTATTTCCGCTATGTACATGATTTAAATGATTATGAATGTTTATGCTTCTGTTATTAGATGATTGAATGTTAGATCCAACCTGATCTTAATGAACGTTAAAGGAATTGGAAATAAAAATTTATACATAACGTTGGAATATAATTATGAATTATGAGTACTATGGAATTATGAATGATTGAAACCCAATGTCACAGCTTGAGTTAGGTTCATTGTTACGCTGATTTACGTTTGATCGGGTTCAAAGTGTGAAAACATTATGGTATTAGAGTAGCTAGGTTTGGATTTTGGAGACTTTAAGAAGAGAAATAACATATGAGATGATACATGTAGTTACGAAGTTAAGGATGAATAATTAGATATTTGATAGTAGAATGATGTACAAGATTGATTGATGAACTATGTTATGATCAAATAATCAAAGAAGATAATTGTTTGATGTGATGATCTCTTGATGGATATAAGATGATTTTAAAAGTATTTTTTGTTTGATTATAGGTACAAGATGTCATTAAGGATGTGTACATAAGGATCATCCAACACCCCTTAGGCTGAAGATGATAGAATGGATGGGATTTTAGGGGCCATAAGAAGTTTGGCTGAAATAGTTAGAGAACATGTGGTGCATGATGGTCTGAGATGTGAAAGGAATGGTGGAAATGACAATCATGCAATTAAGCATTTTCAAAGAATGAGACCGTTTGAACTTAGGGGTTCTTTGTACCCGTTGGAGGCTAAAGCATGGAGAATGAACTTAGAAGAATTTTTTATGTGATTAGTTGTGAGGATGAATAGAAGGTTCACTTGGCTACTTTCATGATGAAGGGTGAAGCCAAACATCGGTGGTGTGCGGTGAAAGAGATGCTTAATGGAGGAATTAATAAGCCTTTGGCATAGACCACATTCTTAGAAATCTTTAGGGAGAACTATTTTCGACCAAGTGTGCGCGAAGAGAAATAGTTGGAGTTTCTTGAAATTGTCTAAG
This sequence comes from Platanus orientalis, assembly GCA_025762735.1. NCBI lineage: Eukaryota > Viridiplantae > Streptophyta > Magnoliopsida > Proteales > Platanaceae > Platanus > Platanus orientalis. The sequence continues at coordinate 17,668 of JAOXJP010243278.1, read as the reverse complement.
GAAACATGAGTGTTCTTCAATATAAGGTAAAATTTACTAAGTTGTCTCGTTTTGTGCCTCATCTTTTTTTCTATATGATGATGTAATAAAGGCTTGAAAATTTCAAAAAGGCCTCAAATTGATCATCTGAACGCATATGTCTATCCTTTGGCTTATAACTTTTATAGATGTGGTTGAAATGGATCACATTACAAAGTAAGAGTATGATACGCTACAAAGGATTTGCGACAAAGGGAAGAAACCATTTCATGCTAACACTCGCAAGGAGACCACCACCTATGTCACTAAAAAGAGAAAGGTATTGGAACGTAACACTATTGAGCCATGTAAGAGGTGTGGCAAGAGACATGGAGGCACATACTATTGGAACATCAGAGTTTGTTTCAATTTTGGAAAAATAAGCCATCTCTCTCGTGACTACTCCAACAAGAAGGGAGCCTAAGCCACCAAGTTAGTCAAGGACCAACAACATCCCAAGGTCAAAGGACATGTTTTTTCCATCTCAAAGAAGGATGTAGGGCCATCCAAAATAGTGATTTCAGGAATCCTTTCCTTATTCTCTCATGTAGCCCAAGTACTTATTGATCTCAGATCTACACATTCATATCATGTGATTTTGTATGACATTCTAGCATTGTTATTGAATCTCTAGATTTTGTATTATATGTGTCTACTCCTCTTGAAAAATCATTGATTGACAAAATAGTTTATAAGTTATGAAAAATCGTGATTGGTGATAAGGAGTTGATGGTGGACTTGATTTTGTTGGAGATGGAGGAATTTGATGTAATTTTGGGAATGGATTGGTTGAAAGCATATTCTGCCTTTGTGCATTATTATACAAAGAAGGTAGTATTCCGCATACTAGACTAATTTGAATTTTCATTTCAAGGAGAAAGGAAGGACTCCTTTCCATGTTTAACCTCTTCCATTCAAGCGGAGAATTTACTTTGAAAGGGTTGTCAAGGCTACCTAGCTCATGTGGTGTGTGAGCAAACCACAGATATCAAGGTGAAAGATGTCCCTATTGTTTGGGAGTATGTTGATGAGTTCCCTAAGGATCTTTTGGTTTACCAACTGATATAGAGATAGAATTATGTACAGAACTAATTCCCTAAACAATACCTATTTCGATTACACCTTATAGAATAACACCTGTAGAGTTGAAGGAGTTAAAAGTACAACTACAAGAGTTATTGGATCAAGGTTTCATTTGTCCTAGTGTATCACCATGGGGTGCTCCTATTCTTTTTGTGAAAAAGAATGTTGGTTCAATGAAACTATCTATTGACTACAGACATTTGAACAAAGTCACTATAAAGAATAAGCATCCTTTGCCTAGGATTGATGATATGTTTGATCAGTGACAAGGTGCAACAGTCTTTTCAAAGATTAATTTGGGATCGGGTTATCACCAACTAAAGGTGCGAAGTGGGGACATACCCCCAAAACTTCTTTTCATACCCAATACAGACATTATGAATTCTTAGTTATGTTGTTTGGGTTGACAAATTCTCTAGCCACATTCATGGACTTGATGAACCGAGTGTTAAATCCTTTCTTGGACCAATTTGTAATTGTGTTCATTGATGACATACTCATATACTCTAGGAGTTGTGAAGAACATGAAAGTGTAATGTTCTGTCTTGTATTGAAAGGGTAAAAATATAATTTTACTTATGTAGGGGTAAATCGATCATTTCATAATCTTAGCAAGACCATAGAAATGGTTTAGGGACCTTAGGGATTGAGTTAGGAGTGTAAGAGCCCAAGTTGGACCATGAACTCATCCAAGTTAAAAAAATTGCCCAAAATGCATTTTGGGATAACCCAAGACAATATGAGTTTACGTCATACACCATTGGAAAGATCTTTGAGCCTACTTTCAACATGACAAATGGTGAGTGAATCGGAGTTTTCTAGAGAAAGTTATGACTATTTCAGTACAAAGTATTCGAACTGGCAGAAATCTGGGAATTTCGAGGGCTTAAAATTATTTTCAAGGGTTCAAGTTTCCCTCCAAAAAATTATGTTTGGGTGTATTTCAACTCGAGGGTTTAAAATTATTTTTCAGGGCTTAAAAAGTATTTCGAGGGATCGAAAATGTGCATAATCCACATTGGGATTCATGCACACATGGGATTGGCTTGTTTCTTTTAGGACCCTTATGAGATGATCTTAAACCTCATATTTACTCCTTTTAGGGTTTGTGTAATGTAAGGGAAGAAATATTAGAGAGGTTAGAGAGTCTTTAGAGAGAAAGTTAGAGTTCTTCCCTAATTGGGTAAGTTTCACTCTCAACCATGGAAAATCTACTAGAATGAGTGATTTGCTTCCTAGAACTTCCTAGTTTTATTCTTTTAATATTAAATCTATTATTATTTTATAGAGAAAAGTGTTTCTAGAGATTTAAGTGAAGAGTTTCTTGCTTGGAGGCTTTGGATTAGAGAATTTTGTAAGTAATCTTACTTACTATACTTAATATGATGGGTTTTCTCTTTGGAACTCTAAAATTTATATGAGATTGTGCTTTGATCCTTTAAAATCTTCGAACATCTTTACTTAGAATCATTGAACCATGTTTGATCTATGGATTTGGGCCTTTTTTTGTAAGTAATCTTTTTTACTGTGGCTACTATGTAATATTCCCTTCTTGAAATTCTTAGATTATTTTAACTTGTGAGTGAATACTCTAAAATTTCTGGAGAGCTATGCTCTAAACCATTGAATTTTACTTGATCATTGAATCCAAACTTCTTTAGTAAGTAATATTACTTTCTATACATGATATGATGAATCTTCAAAATCCTTTAGAATTTGTGTGTGAATCCTCATAAATTTTTGGAGAGCTATGCTCTAAGCCTTTGAATCTCATTTGATCTTTGGATCTAAGCTTCTCTAGTAAGTAAGCTTGTTTACTATGGATTTTTATCATGCATATCATTTTTGGATATCTTACATCTCTATGTTTTGATATTGAAAACTCTACGGAATCTCTGAAAATCATGTTGAGCACCATTAGACCTTACTTGATCTTAAGATCTAAGCTTCCTTGTAAGTAAACTACTTACTATGAGTGATGTAAAGTAATTTCTATTTGAATCTTATAGATTTTTGAAGTTTTGCAAATGCATTCTCTGAAATTTGTGGGAAACTTTGTTTAAAACCATTGAACATGTTAAATTCATTGATCTAAGCCTACCTCTTAAGTGATTTGGCTTCCTATGTATAGAATACTTCCCTTTTTGTAAATTCTAAAAATTCTGTAAACCCCTGTTTTGAACCATTGAATGTTGCTTCTCTTTAGATCACTCAACTTGTGGAAAACTATTGCTCTTATTTATGGTGTGGACTGATCTCCTTTATTAAAACCTTAAAATAATGTGAAACTTGATTAACCTCATGTGAATCTATGGAAAATCTGTGTGGACTTGTGAATACATTTTACTTTGCACTACTAACAATCAATTTAGTAGGAAATATTGCTTAGTCTCTTTGTTTGGAATCACTACATATGAGATCCATTATGAACTCCACACATTGATTCTTTGGAAAGTTATTGAACCTTCAAATTTTAGTAAATTTGTACGAAACTCATTGGCTTCATTGGACTCTATGCTCCATATGTGATTTTACTAACTATGTGAAGTATCGAATCTCATTACATGCTTTGAATCATTGACTTTATATGAAATCCTAGTGAATTATTATGAATCTACTCTTGTAAACATCAAATCATAGACTAACATTGAATCTAAGTGAACTAGACATCTTTGAATATTTGAATCTTGGCAATGCTATGCGTATATTCACTATATACATTGTAGAACTTTTTGATTATTGAAATCATGTGAACCTTTGAACTTATTGATATGAACCTTTTAAGATTTTGGATCTTAGACCTCTTTAGGCATTGTCACTAGGCTAAGTGTGACTTCTAGATTTTGGATTTTGGGCCCACTCACAGGGCTAAGTGTGAGAAAGTACTTTAGACATGTTCTTTGGTTCACAGATTTTTGGACCTATTTCTAGAGCTAAATATAAATTCAGGACCCTACCCTTGGGGTTACAACAAGGCTTTGAGCCCTTCTTCTATAGCTAAATAGAATACTCATGATCATTCTTGTGGGGTTTGGCATGAGACTCAAGACCTTAATCATGGGGTTGACCAGAGCATACAAATACTTTATTTTGGATGTTTGAAAACCTTTGGACCCGACCTTAGGAAAGGGCATGTGTTATTAGACTTTGGACTCTTCGAACTATGTGGACTTTGGACCTTTTGATTATTGAACTCAAAACACTCCGAACATTGGACTTCAAACACTTTGAGTAATTGAACTCTAAACACTTTGAAATCATTGGATATCGGCTCTTTAGAGACTAACACATGTCATTGACTCACAAACTTTGACCTTAGAATTGAATTACTTGTTTAGGTACTGATTTTTATTCAATATTTGGTATCGAACTCCGAATTATGAAATCAAAACTTTGTATTTGAATTTAGAACTCTGCATTGGACCATTGACTTTAGTATTGACATTTGACTATTATTAGTCTTGTACTAGCATGCATGCACTTATTATTGCATCTATGTTTAGCTCTGTATTGACTTTAGACTTGATAGTACTTAGACCTTTATTCCATCTCATATTATTTATAGTCAGTTAGATTGCTTACAAGTTGGGACTAATCCAATTGTATTGTTTTTCAAATTAACTATGTTTGCATGCCCTTCTTCTTTAGAGGCTTGTCGTGGCGACATTTATCCCCTTTTATTTACTTTCCACATTTAGTTAGTGACTCTACATTGGACCCACTTGATATAGGCATTATTTAGAGCAATGTTTATTTTTCCTTGATGTGTGTTTGGGTGAGAGGGCACCCGTTCTTTTCAATACTTTAGAACGCATGTGGATATTTAGACTATCAATGCTTGGACTTGTTTCAGAGTTATATTAGTTACATTTCCACTATAGTTTATTGATTACATGTGGTTATTGGATTTTAGTAAATCGCTTCCGTAATTATAGAACTCTAATTATGGAAATTAAATGAACTTAATGGACTACTTAAGGAAATATGAAATGTGGATCTCTAACTAGTGAACTATTAAACTGTAGAATATTGGCCCATGATTGGACTATTGGCTATTGAATTATGAAGGTAACAATCTGAATCTGGGGTGCATATGGATCCCATATCCGAGTTCGGGTTTGGGGGTGTTACAGAAAGGCATTTGAGGATTATGTTGCAGACTCTAAGAGAATGGAAGTTGTATGCTAGATTCAATAAATGTGAGTTTTGGTTAGGCAAGATGATGTTTTTGGGTCACGTAATATATAAGGACCAATTTATGTTGATCATAAGAAGATTAAAGTAGTGGTGAATTGGCATCGACTGATCAATGTGACAGAAATCCGAAGTTTTTAAGTATTGGCGGGTTATTATAAAAGATCTGTAAAAGGATTTTCAAGCATTGTCGGACCATTAACCAAGCTAACTTAGAAGCATGCAAAATTTTAGTGGATTGATGAATGTGAGAAGAGTTTCTAAGAGTTAAAGAACTGATTTGTCTCTGCACTGGTTCTCACTCTACCTTTGGGTTATGGCTGATTTGTGGTGTATATATAGTGATGCCTCAAGAAAAAGATTGGATTGTTTGATTATGCAGTATGGTAAAGTAATTTCCTTGCTTCTCAAAAGCTTAAATCATATGAACAAAATTATCCCACACATGATTTGGAACTTGCAACAATTGAATTTACATTGAAGATCTAGACACATTATCTTTATAGTGAGACATGTGAGATTTACACCAATCATAAGGGTCTCGAATACATCTTCACACAGAAGGAGTTAACTTAAGACATAGAAGATGGATGAAACTGATTAAAGACTATGATTGTTCGATTCACTACCATCCCAGAAAGACCAATGTGGTTGCAGATGCCTTGAATAGGAAGCCATCCAACACCTTGGCATGTGTAATAGTTGGGAAGTCCCAATGAATGAATATATTGAAAGGTATGAAGGTAGAAATTTAAATGGATGGAACTAGAATACTTCTAGCAAATTTGAGAGTACAAGCATCAATCACGAAGAAACTCAAGGAAACTCATCGTGGGGATCCTTCATTGCAAAAAATCATGGAAGAGATGGAGGGAAAAAGAATGGACTTTACGGTTGATAATGATGGTGTTTTCCGATTTGGAAGCTGATTATGTATACTAGATGTTATAGACTTAAAAAGGGAAGTGATGGAAGAAGTGCATGGAGCCGCTTACACTGTTCATCCTGGCAGTACCAATATGTATAAGGATCTTAAAGAGACATATTAGTGAAACAATATGAAAAGGGAAATTACTGACTTTGTGTTTAAATGTCTATTTTGTCAACTAGTGAATGCAGAACATCAAAAGTGCCAGTTGGACAACTACAACCACTCGATATACCATAATGAAAATGGGAACATGTTTTTATGGATTTTGTTACCGGTTTGCCAAAGATGGTTAAGAGATTCAATCCAATATCGTTGATAATAGACAAGTTGAAAAAAAATTCTCATTTATTACTGATTTGAATCAATGGATAAGTTGACTCAATTATATGTTAATGAGATTTTGAAATTACATGGTGTAATGATTTTGATTGTTTTGAGTAGAGACCCATGGTATTCTAGGTTTTGGCATAGCTTGCAACAAGCCATGGGAACAAAATTGAAATTCAACACAACCTTCCATCCACAAACCGATGGATAGTCGAAAAGAATCATACAAACCTTAGAGGATGTGTTGAGAACATGTGTGATGGATTTAAAGAGTAGTTGGGACACGCATCTACCATTGATTGAGTTTGCAAACAACAATAGTTATTAGGCCAATATACAAATGGCTCTATTTGAAGCCTTGTATGTAAGGAGATGTAGGTATCCCATTTGTTGGGAGGAAGTTGGTGAATGAAAAATGTTGGGACCGGATTTAGTATAAGTGACTACATAAAAGATTAAGCTAATACGAGATAGATTGTTAGCAGCTCAAAGTAGACAAAAGAGTTATGCGGACAAAAGAAGAAGGGGATTGGAATTCAAGGTTGGAGATTTTGTATTTTTTAAGGTATCCCCAATGAGAGGTGTAATGAAGTTTGGTAGAAAAGTCAAAACTGAAACCGTAATTCATAGGACCTTTTGAGATCTTAAAGAGGGTTGGAGTCTTAGCTTATGAATTGATTCTACCTCTGGAATTGTCTCATGTGCACAACATTTTTCATGTTTCTATGTTGAAGAAACACATGCGAGACCCATCCCATGTGTTGAGTTATGAGCCACTTCAAGTGTGGGAAGACTTGTCTTATGAGGATCATCTAGTATGGATTCTTGACATAAATGAACAAGTACTTTTCAACAAGATTGTTTCCTATGTGAAAGTTTTATAACGCAATCATGATATTGAGGAAGCCACATGGGAAGGAGAGGGCGAAATGAGAGTGAAGTATCCCCACCTATTCCAAGATTGAGGTACACACTAAATTTAGGGACTAGATTTTTATAAAAGGGGAGGATGTAACACCCCACACACACTTTGTAAACATAATGGAAACATGAAAAGGGAATAGAGATAAAGTGAGATTGGACCCTTAGAATAAGAAATGATCATTGAAAATGGACTAAAGTTAGGGTGACAGAAGTCTCTTGGACCCAAAAGAAGCCCTAAGAGATGTGATCTTGATCAAGGGGAATTCAAGCAGTCAAAATAATTTTGATTGATTGAACTTACCAAGTTTGAGTGCTCGAGTATCCCATAAGAAAAATGTCATTTTTTGTTTTTGAAAATTCTCACAGCAAGAGCAATCAAAAATATTTTTGAGCACTGGAAACAATTTGAGTGATTGAAAAAAGGAGTTTTGAGCAGTCAAAAATTATTTTGATTGTCGAAGCTAGGAAAAATGGAAAAAAGTATAAAGGCCCAAAAAAGGAAAAAAAAAGAATACTCTAGAGGGGAAAAATCACCCATTATGTAAGAAATACCTTAAGTTATCCAAATTTGAGTCTAAAAGTGCAAAATAGAAGTGAAGAAGTTGAAAGAGATTAAAGCTTAGTAGAAAGGAAGAAGAAGGACCACAAATGGGTAAGTAAGCTCATCTATAGTTGACTGAGTAATGTTTTGGGATTTTCTATGCAAATTCATGATTTTCTTGGTTAAACCTTACATATATTGTAGAGATCTAAGAATTGGAGTAGATTTGAGGGTGTAAGCCAAGGAAAAGAGAAAGGGGATCTCGAGAAGCTGATTATAAGTATGCATGTTGATTATACACCTTTCCCTCTTTTTCTTCATTGATAAATCTTTTATTTCTATTAAATTTTCACAGTGAAGTCATTATTTGACTAAAATCATGACAGATTTTTATTTTTATTGTTTATCTTTTCATGTTTTCTATTGGATCTCTATTGTGAACTATTATTTATTCGAATTTATGGAAGCTTTTGATCTTATCTTCCATTTTATTGATTGATTCATGAAATTCTTTTTGAATTCTCATGTTTAATTATGTAATTGACATGGATCTATAATTGATTTAATGTGAATCTCCTTGAACAAGCTATTATTGATGCAACATGAATGATTTATATAAATCTCATTGAAATTCCATAAGAAAATGTGAAATCTTTAAATTAGCGCGAAATTGAACATGAGAAACTGATCACCACTGATTACAAGTATTATTGAACTTTCGATTTCACATATAGACAATGATAAATGATAAATTGATTAAACATTTCAATTCCTTTGAACTAATTGATGAAAGATCGTTTGAATTATAAACTTTGATCTCCTTTAATTCGATTGATCACAAGTGATCTATATGTATGAATCTTGAACCATTGAATCAAAATTTTGAACAATTTAACAATTAAAACATATGAAATCATCTTATATTTTGATATTTTGATTATTAATTGATTTATGACCAATATTGATCTAGAATTGCTCAATTTGATTGAACTTTATATGAATGTCATGCTTTAATTAATTGATTACTGATTAACATGATGAAGTATGAAAATTATTGAACACTCATCGAATTGATTTAAGGGCCATTGATCGAATCACATGTAGTGAAAAGAATTGAATTGACATTGAATCTTGACTTTTTTCTCATATATCATGAGAGCGTCTTTATCGACTTATTGATATTATTTGATCCATTACTATTGAACCCTTATTGAAATATTGAACCATTTTGAATATCATTGAACTATTGAACAAGATCAAACTATTTGTGACATTCCATTGAATTGCAACAATGAAAATGTATTTGAGACCTAGCATTAGGTCACAACAATGATAAACTATTTGGGACCTACCCTTAGGTCTCAAGAAGGGGAATATATAGGGCTGAAATTCGAAGTCCCAAACTATCCTAGAGGTGGGGGTGAATAGGATATTTAATTTTTTCATGGTGTTCGTTTGTCCGTGTAATGTTACAACATTAGCTACTTGTTCTGTTCTTTAAATTTTATCTAATTAGTCAATATTTATCCTTTGTAAAGTGTCAAAATTGTTAAAATTGTGAATGATGGATAGATAATGCAGATAAATTAAATCAATGACTACAGATAAGAGACACAATATAAAGTGGTTTAGCAAACGTGCCTACGTTTACTATCAAAAGATCCTCACTAAGCTGATTAATTTAATTAACTTCTTACAAAGAATACAAGGTAAAATTAATCACAAAAAGCTTAAATCAATACATTTGGTGGCTCCAATAAACGTAAGAACAACCCCTTTTGTCTCTAGAGATGGTTAATAAACTACCTTTAGTGGCTCCGATGGAGGTGCAACAAATTCAATAATTTGATTTGATGAAAAATAAAATTTTCAACTATACATGCCTTTAAGTAGGCTGATAAAACTGTATGGTAATCAAGTTTTTATAAAGAGTTATTGTTTTTTAAATGATTTGCCTCTAATTAGGTTGATTTAAATATAGGGCTCAATAGATCAAGAGGGCTACTTCAATAGCAAATGTTGATTTAAAAAATACACTTTAAATAGGTTGTAAATGCTACTTAAATAGCTAAAATAACCGATTTAAATATTTAAATCAAAAGCTTTAAATTCCTTGTAGAAACGGTTTTTCTCTAGAAGCTTTAGAAATGGTTCCTTAGGTTTGAACAAAACAACCTCGCAATCCTTCGCTATAATGAAGCTCATAGTAGAAAGAAGGATTGAAATATTTGATCTTTGAATGCAGCCAAGTTTCTTTTAGAGTAACGCCTCAAAATGATTCGTAGTTTTTGTACCCTCTTAACACTTTTATCATTACATTTTCAAGACATGTAAGACTTATTTATAAGTGAAAAACTCTAAAAATGGTCAAGAAAAATGGTTTAAAAATCTTCCAAATAGATAAAGAATTTATTTTGTGAAAATAAAAAATTTGATAAAATTTCCCCTGAATGACTGATCATAGCTAATGGGATGTTTAGTCATTGCCCTATGACCGATCATTCAATTAGGAATGACCGATCATTCAGTTAGGAATGACTGATCATTTTGGGTTCACTTTTATTTCCAGTTTTGAAGCATTATTCCTGACCGATCATGAGACCTTATGATCGGTCATGCACCAATGACCGATAATGGGATCTGCTATGATCTGTCATAGCTGCTAGTTTTCGATTTTATTCAATTTTTTGATTCTTTTTGCATTGAAACTCCATAGTTTGCTGTAAGATCCATGTCTAAGGCTTGGGAAATGTTTCTTTTTAAGTCTAACCTAGGTTTTGGCTGGTCTTTATGAATTTTATAGTACTTACCTTTGCCATATATCTTGGGAGTTTGACTGTTGCCTCTTGCTTCCGTTTGAGTGATGATTGTACTTCTTCAACTTGACTTCTCATGATTGGGATTCTTGTATATGATGGTTCGTTGTCAAGTGCATCTTCACACACTCACTCACACTTTTAATACATACATTTGTGTTACACCTAGACTAATGATCCAACTTAATGAACCAAAAATTCAGGGTAGCTTTACTTGCAAGTATACAAGTGTTGTAGTACTGAACAAGGTCAAATCCACAGGGATTGATTTGTGCGATAAAAATAAAGATTACAATAGAAGAGAAATAGAAAAAAAAAAGGATCAATGTTTTCACACCGTAGTATGGAGAAAAAATAATGTTAAAGTAGAAAAAATAAAATGGACCTAAGGCTTCAAGGATCCATTTAATAACGTGTAATTTATGTTGAATCAAATTATCACGGTTAGAATTGAATATAGATTATACCTAACCAGAAGATCACTTTGTTAAAAACAAAAGAAATAATTATAGAATTTAATGTTGTTTAGAACAATTAGGTACTTTGTTAACAAGTCACAGGGACTTTCTAAGCATTTACCGTAGCCGGAGTTAACGATAAATCAAAGATAATTTATAGACTTGAACAATTATCAAAAGAAAATAAAACATTCAATAAATAAATATTGTATTAAATCTAAAAACAAATTACAAATAATTAAACTTCACTTCTAACCTTGGTTTGGTTTTTAGCCTATCATCTTCATTACAAAAGCCATGGAAATAAAAGACTAAAACTCTAAAACTTGAGAAGAGAAGAAGTCATAATTTCATCCATAGACATATCCCTTTTATAGTGAAAAAGTGAAAGATGTTAAAAGATTTCTAAATATTTAGCATTCATGTTATTCCATATTTGCTTGAGATTGTCTTCTATTTTTTACCTTGAAACCGTTTGAATTGAAAAAAAAAAATCATAAAATACAAATTTGTAGAGAATTGAATCTTTTTTTCAACTCCATCAGTCTTACCTTAATCCGAATTTTGAGTGAAAAGTTATGACTAAAATACTGAACATGACTTAAAACTCATTTTCTAACGAATTTTCTAAAAAATGTATGAAGTGAAGATTTTTTTGCTCATGGGTCCCACATGTTTTTGACTTGTTTACCCCATAAGTAAACTGGTCCAATGTCTAATCATCCTCCTCTATCAATCTTGACCCTTGAATTCCCTTGGATGTTTGATCTTCACTGTGATTGGATTGGGTGGTGGTGATCTCCATCATCTTTTGACATCATCTTTATTGATAGGCTTTGTTAATGGGCTTTAAACTTCAATTAGGCTTTTCGTGAGATCTTACAAGAGAAAATATATAATTTAATATAAATACACATAAAATAAAAGTGATAATACTCATTTTGATTATGATAATTATGCAATTTTAAGCAATTATCATTATTGGAAATTCAATATATGCTATTGAAGGGTTGAAGTCTAGAGTGATATCTCCCTTTCAAAACTAGAGATAGATTCAAAATGTAAAATATAAATTGGATCAAGTGGTTGAACAGATGACCTTAGGACAATGTAGTTTACTCAAAACAATGCCATTGTGACTCAACTAAGTTCAAATTTTGTATTTAAAATTTTTGTTTTGTATTTTGAATTTTGTAATCTAGTTCTTTGTTGTTTGTTGTTTGTTGATACCTACAGTCGTGAGATTCAAATTTGTTACCCTTATGCCTACAATTATTGGATTCCAACGATTGTACATGTCTATTTATTTCCCCTTATTTCCCCTTTGGGATGAAATACAAATTACTTATGTGTTCTATTCAAATTTAAAATGTTATCAGCCTGATCCTTACTTCTATTCCCACGAGTTTTCATTCATTGTGTTTTTTCTTTCCGTCGTGGACAACTCTTATATTATTTTGAAGTCAGAAATTAACTTATGCTACCTGGCCTCAAGCCATGCGATTGGATATCACATCATATGGATAATGTTGTAGTTCATCATGTAATAAAAAAATGATTACGCAAACAAAATAGAGAAATTCGTCCGAAACTTTAAGGTATGGATATCATTAGTTTTTGTTTTTATTCAAGATAAACAGGAGGCATATAGCTTTAATACATATAGAATTTATAAGATTGGACATTGGGCAGGGGTTGAGTCCAAGCTTAAGTTCGGGCCTGGGACTAAACTTGGGCCAAGTTTTTTCAAGTTATTTTTTGGGCTGGGCCGGGCTCTTACTGACCTGGCCCTTTGTGTAGCCCTACTAAATAGGGGTGGCAATGTTTGACGTGACCCGTGACTTGACACAAACCCAACATGAAATAAACAGGTTAGGGTTGATTGTAAATGTGTTTTGAGTAAAAAAAGGTTGACCCGCTTTGACACGAATAATAAATGGGTCGGTTTGGATTGAGACATAGTCATTTACCTTTAACTTTACACAACACAAATATGATCCGCCAAAATGAATTACCACATAACCTGTGAACCTGACGTGAACTCAACATGAAATAAGCGTGTTATGGTTGATTGTCTGTAACCGTGTTTTGGGTTAAAGCGTGTTAACCTGCTTTGACACAATTATGAATGGGTCAGGTTAGGGTTGAGCCGTTGTGTACACTTATCTTGACACGACACTAACCCAACCCACCAACACGAATTGCCACCACTACAACTACATACCCTACTACATGGTCTTTACGTTGGTTGGTTCATCCCAAAAATAAACTCTTTCTTTCAAGAATCAATTCCGGTACAACCGATTGGGCCGAACTACCCAACTCCACCCAAACTCCTGGAAAATTTATTTCAACAGCACCGCCCACATTTTTGGTTCATCTACGAGAGAGAAAGAACCGCTAATAATAAGGCAGAGCGATACGTTCAAAGCTCTCGTTAATAGCCTCTATTTTCTCGCAACCCATCTCGGCTAGCCTTGATAGAAGCTCGAATCTGAATTACCAGAACCTCTTCGGCTTCTATTTAATGGATACTACGCTTAGAATCTCTCCAGTTCCCTCACCCACCCCTTCGTTCAAGACATTTCTCGGTAATGATCTAAGGTTTGGGCTCAAAGGAAGGAAACCCATCAGAACAACTTATGCCATTTCCAGCAACGGCTCGGTTCCTCGCTATCATTCAAACTTGGTAAGTGCGTTTTCCTTTTTCTTTTATTTTTTCCCCTTTAATCTTGTTTGTTTTCCTTCAATTTGGTATCTGTATTTTTCCCTGTTAAATCGTTTGAGAATTTTTAGGATTTGGATTCATGGGTTGGAGATTTTATTACAAAATTTAGTTTATTCTTTGCTTTTTCCTTCAATTTTGTACATGGATGAATCATGTTTGTTGTTGGGTCTCATGGGTCCTGAGCTTTTGATGGATAGGAACTGGGTATTTTTTTCTTGATCGTATTTATAGAAATGTTAATGGGATGTCTCAGTCAATTCCTTGCCTTTCATCTAAGATGTGTTATTAACTCTCGAATTAAGGGTGGAGGTTTTTGAACTGAGATGGTATCATTTTTTTTCTTTGTAATTTATATGGCTACATCAATTGATTACTACTCTGTTTTTTTATTATTTCTCTTGCCTTTACTTTGATGGATATTTTGGATTGTTTTTGCGCTTGTTTCTTATGACTTTTGGCTTCTAAAATAATTCTTCTCCCTTTAACTTCTAATTTGTTCATGTTAAGGAATTTAGAGTTTCTTCGAAGTTGGCCTTGAATTTAGTCATTAGCTTGGTTTGTAGAATCTACTTCTAGTTTTTATTGTTGATGGTATTGGATTATTAGCTTTTCATGCAAAGTTGGGTTCGAGTTTAGTTTCCAGCTACTTAGTTTTCTTTTAGTAAGGTTGCTTTACAGAGACAGGCTTAACAAAAATGGAAAAAAATCAAATTCAGTAGATATTTTTATTACATTGAGAATAACTTAAAAAAAATTCATTATGTGTGTGTGTGTGTGTGTGTGCACGCTTACGCTGGTTCTAATGATATCAGCCATGCATTCTATTACTTTTAATCCATGAATCTTCATTTTCTTTGGAAATAGCAAAAAATAAACTAACATCATCACATCTCATTACCTAGCATTCACTTCACAAGAAACTTGCATACTCATGTTTCAGGTTAAGTCAAGTTCAGTATCAGATGTGCATAAACGCAGGAGCAGTCTTGAATCTCTGTTTTGTTATGATAAGCCAATACCTGAGGAGATAATTGAGAAGCCAATTGGTCTTTCTTTGGCTGAAAGAAGAATTGGAGAGAATCATCGTTGCCTTGATTGTCAAGCCAAAGGTGCAGTTCTTTGCACCACCTGCTCTGGCTCGGGCTTATATGTTGATTCTATATTGGAAAGCCAGGGAATCATTGTCAAAGTTCGATGCCTAGGTAACAATCTTGTTTTTTACCCATAAACACACACATTCCAAGACCCTTCACCAAAGACTTGTATCTACTAAGTTTGGGTTCTTTTTTTCTTTTTTTTTCATCAAAAGTCATTAGAGATTCTTTATGATGCAGCATGCATGTAGGATACTAATGTGTGTGCATAGGAAATAGATATAAAATCACTAAAACAATAAAGATGATAGAAACTAGATTCTTACTTGCACCATTCAAATACAAATTTAGGTAGTTCTTTAAGTTATATTTATCATGCATAAAAGGGATTAGGGTAACAAAGCAATAAACAAATAAAGTAACATAACTAATATGTTAAGAGATCCAATTGAAAATGAGAAATAAAAATTGCGAAGTTGCTGTCCAAAATTCTGATGATAATAAAGTGGGTTAAAAGTGATCAAAATAAGGGGAAAACATAGGAAAACATCAAATAGATGAAGAATTTTTCATGGAAATATTAAAAACAGGGTTTAAATATGATTAAGGTCTGGAAAATAAAGGCTAAACAATGGAATATACTCATGAAATTAATAAGGTCAGTCCCTTAGCATATACCACACAATCATAGAAATTACTACTTCAAGGATTCAAAAAAGCTTCAAAATTAGAGATCACATGACCTGATCTTTGTAGGATATCACTTCAATAGGACATCGCAGGCTGAAATCAACCAATTCCTCAATCCAAAAGAGTCAGAAAAATGGAGTTTGGGGCTGACCCAAATCAGTGTAAGATATTAGGTGTGCCGCCTGCCTGTAGCTAATGATTGATTGGGTTTTGTTTGAGTTGATTTTTTCTGCAGAGTGAACCCACAAGTATGTTGCCCAGGGATGCTGATCACCCTTAGAGAAATCAAATCAAGGAAAGCTTGGTTGGTATGGAGCCGGTATGTAATCTTCCACTAGCTGTCCAAAAGCCCTGCTTCACTCCTAGGCTTGGGAAAACCAAATATGGTTTTTTCAGGGTTGATGTTTGGATCAGTTTGCCACCCCAACTTGGATCGTCCAGGGGTGTAGAACACCCTAGAGGTGTTGAATCAAGCAAAGAAGGGATTATGTGCTGCTGCTATCAAGTTTCGTCCAGGCTGTCCAGTAGGTTAATATCACACCGGGGTCAAATAAATCTGAGGTATTTAGCTCCAAAGCTGAAAACTTCTGAATTTGGTGGCTAGAGTGGATGTCACCCAGCACTTGTGGAGCTTCTGGAAGTGATGCCTTGATCGAACCCTTGAGGTCGAAGTGTTGTTTGATGATTCTCATAACAGTTGTATCAGTTCAGCAAGCAAAAACCTGGAGAAAAGTTACAATATAAAGTAAGAAGAAGAAGAGGGAAGAAGACCTTGAGGAAAGGGGTGGCCTCCACCACCAACGTTAAACTAGGTGGGGGCCTAGTCCCATTCTAGGGTTTTAGGTCTTCAACCTGTAGAACAAAGGAAGAAGAAGAGGAATTCATTGATCCCAAAATCACATATTGCATCCCTTGAAAATACCTAGTCATGGGGTTATATAGAAACTCCCCATGGCTAGGTAAATACAAATAAATATCCTTGGACCATTATGCCCTTAAATACCCAATACATGTATAAAAAATAACCCTTTAACTAAAAATAAAGACAAATAACACCCTATTAACCATCTAATGACTAAAGTACCCTAAAAAAATGTGTCCCCCCTTACATAAAAAAATGCAAAGTAAATAAAAACAACTAAAATAACTCCAAGTATAAATCGAAACCACTCTCGGCTATGATGTCCTCATCACTTAACATATTATCATTGAAATGAATTAATGACCTTTCATGGCATCTTCCGTTGTCAATTTGTGTGTTGAACCAATAGCGTGAAGGATCTCTTCAGAAAATGTTGTTTTTAAAATCTGAACATGCGTTGAAACAGTGAACCACCATATTTAGCCCAAAAGGAGTGAAGGGATTCAATGAGTCGGTGGTCTATGCATTGTAAGAGTGGTGCAATTTTTTGTTTGTTTCTTTCTGGCTCTTGTATTGGTAGAGATGACTCATCATGCTATCACTTGGGCCTCAGGGAAGAATTAAAGACAAAGGCAGCTAACCAGCATTTTCAACCATGCATTTGATTTGATCAAAGGCCTGATATGCTGTATAGGAACATGATACCAGCTGTTGGCTGAAAATCCATACATGAGATTGATTTTTCAAATAGAACCAATTTCGTTACCATCCTTTTCCTTTTCTAATAAATTTTTACTTCTAAATAGAAAGGTAAGAAAAGGAAAAAGGAAACTCAATTAATTGATCCTAACACATGCCAGAGTATAATTTGGCATGTGTTAGGATCAATTAATTGAGTTGACTAGGCACATACAGGAAGAAGTGTCATGGTGTATGCTATTTGCTGATGATGTTGTGTTGATTGATGAGACTAGAGAGGGGGTAAATGCCAAGTTAGAACTA
>JAOXJP010243277.1:0-37420 GCA_025762735.1 Platanus orientalis | reverse complement strand
CCCCTAGATATGGAAATACATAAAACACTAGCCTCAGACACCTACAGCCCCTTTGGGGCATAACAGACAACTCACACAAATGTAATGCCACTATGGGCATGAGTACAACTACAAAAATAAACACAAGAAAATGGAGAAGCATCCAAACACAATCTCCCCTATACTCGGGGTCCTCATTGTCTTCTTCATCTCTTTCTCCACCTTCATCTCCCTCACCATCCTCCTCCTCCTCCTCCTCATCATCATCATCATCATCCTCATCATCCTTATCCACCTCCACCAACACCACCAGTCTCATATGCAACATCATCCTTGGAGTGTGGGTCCTCCTGGAACTGAGGGGCTGAAGTTTCAAAGGCCTCCTCCTGCTTGGGCTCAGCATCACTCTTTGAGCATCTGATGGACTCCAACTGAATTAGGTGCTCAGGCTAATATGCATTGTGTCCTACCACCAGCTTCTTTTGATTTGAGGCAATCATCTTTTGATTCTTTAGAATGTGCAAGACCTTGTGCACCAATGTGTGGAGAAGTCCCATCATGATGGACTTTATAGAAGCAAAACGGGTTCTAGATGGCCCTGGTTTGAGACTAGCACTGGATGAAGGTGCTACTGCATCCTCCTAAATCAGCCCCATCTTCTTTAGGATTCTAAGACCCACTGCATGCCCATCCTTACGTCCTTTGGTAGCGATCTTGAAGGGAATCTTCTTAGCTGCCATAATGCTCATCATAAGAGTCAGATAAGGTAGACTACCTATGGAATGCTTTGACTCATGTGCTCAGATCATCATGTAACAGATGATTGGGGGCATATCTATCCTTTAAGAGTTAAGGATGGTGTCTATTAGATAGGCGGCGTCATCTGTGAGGCTACTCCTATGGGTGGTAGGAAGGATGTTGTATGTGAAGATGCGGTGAAGGAATTTCACCATTGGTCTACAGTCACTCTTCTTCAACTCCCTAGCCCAAGCAATGAACTGACCACATAATCTCTTGACTCATGCTCCCATCTGCTCCATGGTGAGCTTGTGAATAGGGAAGGGTATGACATTATTGGTGACGCGAGACATACTAAGCATGTGAGAGATAAGGTCAGGGTTGACCTTCAAAACTACTCCATTCATGGTCGTATAGAAGGAGCGTTGGTCATTGTTGATGTCAAAGAAGTTGGCATAGAAGATTTAGAGGGCTTCCTCCTGAATGGGACTGTTAACGAAAAAGAGAGATAGCCACTGTCTTTCCTTAATGGTTTTCAATAACCGCGTAGTGTGAAGTGTCTTTGCTTGGACAAAACTCTCATAGATAATGGTCCACTTCGAAAAAATCTACCGATACCTCTTGAAACTCGTGGCATCACGACAAGGAGGGAAAGAACATATGTTCCTCTTAGAATGAGGATGAGGTGGTGACTCCACCATTGGTCTCTTGCTTGGGTTTTGTGGTGGATTGGAGGAGGAGCCACCCTTAGATGTGGTCTTCTTCATGTGAGGAGCCATTGGAAGGAGTGAAAGACTTAGGGTTTGAGAGTTGAAACCCTAAAAATTTCACGTGGGAGCTATGGGTAGACAAGGAGACTCAATTTTGGGAGAAAATAAGGTAAAAATCTAGTCGGGTGTCTATTTGAGTTGCATGCAAACTTTCTCCCAGAAATGCCCCCTAGATCGATTATGAGATTTACAATCGATTAGGGCACAATCGATTGTAAGATTTGTAATCGATCTGGGCATGATCAATTATGGATCTTGCAATCAATCTAGAACTTGGGCCTGATCATTTTTAGCTCATTTTTTGAAGTGTGATATCCCCACTCTCTATCATGTTAGGTTTATGTATTGTCAATGTCCATGCACAGAACAAATGTGTGTACATGTAGTGATCATGTGTATAGGACTTTATGATGTAAACTATATACTTATGTAAGTCCAAGTGTTAGAGTCTGGGAAAGCAGTAAGAACGACTCGAAGCCAGAATGACCATGCCAAAG
The DNA here is from genome assembly GCA_025762735.1 of Platanus orientalis. Taxonomy (NCBI): domain Eukaryota; kingdom Viridiplantae; phylum Streptophyta; class Magnoliopsida; order Proteales; family Platanaceae; genus Platanus; species Platanus orientalis. The sequence goes on along the minus strand of JAOXJP010243277.1, from coordinate 35,436 downwards.
AGACTCAAGCATCATTGAAGAATCCTAAGTCTCAAGTGCAAGCTACCTTAAGGAAACCGACACATCATTTTTAAGCACAAAAAGGTAAATAAGGTATATAAGACCCAACGGTTGATGTGTGTGTGCTCATGAGACCCCAAGACCATGGTTGATCCTAGGAATCATTTAGAAGACTTAATTAGGGTTTAATTGAAATGCATGAAGAACTCAATGCTCAAAAGAATAAAAATGGCTCACCAGGATAGAAGTGCCTATACTGATTAGTGTTGTATGGGTTAGTATATTTTAAAGCAACTTCCAAATAAAACCTAGAATAACTCAGTAGGAATTAGACTACAATCTATACATGGATAGAAATATCTTGAAGTCTACTTTCCAACAATAAAAAAAAAACAACGAAGGATTTTGATTTTTCTAGAGAAATTTATAGTTATTTTCCCAAGATGTGTCTGTGCTGAATCTGAGGAGTCTGAGTGTTCGTGCCTGGGTACCCCAAGTGGTCGTCTATATAAGCATGAGTCTTGTCCCAAATGCTAGAGAACTCTCCCACAACTCCTCTATGTCATCTTTGAGTATTCCATTCATGAAAATCATTTGAAAACCCTCTTTATATGAGGTGTTCTTGAGCTAGATAGGTAAATCATCAAAGAGGAGAGCAAGTAAGTCTTGAGAGAAAAAATTGGATCAATCATCATCCAAGACTTGAAGAATAGCCTTTAAATCTATCAAGGAGCATTAGAGAGCAAGAGCCCTACTTGAAAAATCTCAAAAAGAACTCTTTACACTAGTGGGAAGACCTTAGTTACATTTGTCTATTGAGAGGTTGAGCACCACTATTATTTATATTATTTCCATCACTTGTGTACATCCGTCGGAGACAATAGACGAGGAAGCTTTTGCCAAAGACATCAAAAGATATATTGGGAGTTCACCAGAAACACCAAACTCGTTAGCACTTGCTGGAGACATCAAGTGCGAAGTCACCTCTATTGAAGACATTAGAGGTAAGGTCTTGTTGATGTACCTTGTAATAGTTAGTAGGTAACTATTAATAAATCAACACGTCCCCAGAGTGGGCATTGGAGAGTGGGAATAGGCCTATGTGCCGAACCACTATAAACAATTGTGTCTTTATATTGCATGTTTTGTGATTGTTCTTTAATTTTCATATCATAAACAAACACAAACATCTAGGCTTTAGTAGAATTTGCAAATTGGACTAATTGAGCGCACTTGCATACTTGGTTTGCAATTCATATAAAATTAATCACCTAAGTGATTATGTTTATGCTAAATTGCCCGACACACTAAATTTTCATGAACACACACAAGCATTTAGGATTTAGTGAATTTACAAATTAGTTAATCTATCATTTAAGTTTATTTGAACATCCTGTAAAGCATATTGAATTTGTAATTCATCATTTGTAGATCACTTTAGGACTTCACTCAAAGTACTAAACTTAAGTGATCATATTGTGGGGTAATTGGAAGTGACTCTAACTAAGGTTAATATAAAAAGATTAATCAAGAAACCTTAGAAAACTTATCAACCCTGCTCCCACTCTGCTATAGGTAACACTTTAGTGCATGACGGAGCCTCGTGGTCTATGATAAGTTTATAGGAAAGTGATTTACTAATTAAAAGAATTTTTGTTGCATCTTTAATTGAATTAAAGTAAATCATTAGAGGGTGAAGAAATTAATTAAAAAGAATTAAAAAATTTGTAAGATATTTTATTCACCCCCTCTAGGAATTTCAATTAGTATTAGAGCTTTGGCACTCGTAAACAGTCTAACCACTAGAGTGGAAAGATCAAGTGGGTAGAATCTGAAGTGGAAGCTTATGAAACAAACTACAAAGCTCTAAGTGCTTTACAACATGCTTGAGCCCTGATGACCTATGTAGAATAGGCTCATTTGGAACAGCTAAAGAAGCATGGGAGTTTATTGAAAAAATCTATGGAAGTGACTCAAGTTCATCGAAAGAAGAAATCTCACTTAGTGAGCAAAATAACTCACCAGAGTCCAAAGTTCTTATGGTCTTTGGTACGGTTGAGGATTCACTCCATGAATTCGAAAGTGATAGAGAAGTCTGTAAGGAAGAAGAAAACGTTCAAGAAGCTTTCAACCAACTCTATATAGAATATATAGAATTGGCCAAGACTACTAAGGAATATAAAAAGAAAACCACAAGTTTAACACAAGAAAATGAAAAATTAAAAGTGGTAGAAAAAGAACTACAAGAAAAAATAGACTCACCTGAATTAAAATTTTAAAACGTTGATGAAAATCAATTCAAGTGTCTAGTTGATGAGCTACTTAAGATAAATTCTAATCTCTCAAATGAAAAAGAATAGGAGAGTTAGAATTAGGATCTATGCCTATTACTTTAAGAGAAGAAAATCAAAGGTTACAAGAAAATATAAAATCCCTAGAAGAGAGATTAAGAAATACAAATACTTTCTGTGGATTAGAGAAAATAAACAGGAATGTAGAAAAGATGAAACTAGTCAAGGATAATAAAACCTTGTCAAACAAGATTGTAGAACTTGAACATAAAGTCGAATCTCAAGAAAAGAACAAGAAATCTTGACCTCACATGCTCCGAATTGTCAAAAAGATCAAATGATCTACTTGCTCAAGTAAGCGAACTAAAAGAGCTTGAGAAGAAATCTCCTAGTCGCATTACCCAAAAGAATGTAAAGAAAATGGAAACAATGGGTAAAGAAGGAAAAGTATAGAGAAATTCGAGATTTAATAACACTCAACCTTCAACATACATGAAAGGCCCAAAGGATGTTTTTGTAAAAGGCAAAAACAAGGCAAATGTCTTTCCACAAGCCATGATGTATGGTGGAAAACATTGTTCTTTCAAAGACAAAACTCTTACTATTAGAGAAAAGAAAATACCTAGTCTATTAATAGACTATGACCCAACCTCTAGAACTGATGACTCAACTATTAGAAAACTTCCAATCACTTGCCACTATTGTGGATTGAAAGGTCATATGAGAGTAGGATGCATCAAAAGGCAAAGGGACTTATATGCCCAAAGCTCCCAAGAGTCTAAAAGAACAAAACCAACACATCCCCAAAAGACTCAAAATGAAAGAACTTTGAAAAGGAAAAATTCATTTTTAGAACCCAAAAATCATTTCCAAAAGAAAAAGAAAATAAACCACCCAAAACAAATCAAGGTCCAAGAAGTGTGGGTCAAGAAATTCTGGGTGAGAAAAAAATAAGAACTCTCATCCTATATAGGAGTGAGATCATGTCAAGATGATATCTTGACAATAAAATGACTAAATAGAGGTCATGGGAAAGAGGGCTTTAGATAATCCAAGATTGGGTCTAAGCCCTACAAATATGATTGAAAGAATCCTAAAAGAATAATCATGAGAAGATCATAAGAAAGCTAATTAGATGATCTTGGCTCAAGGAACAAAGACAAAATTAGCAATCAAGGAATAAGTCCAAGTGAATGGCATCAACCTTGATTGAACTCCTTGATTGGGAAGCATAAAAAATGTTGATCATATATGAAGATCAATTGACCATAAAAAAATAAAATTGTCAATTGTCCTAAGCATGTGTGGAGCCATACTAGGTAAATTTTAATCCACATTCTTGGATTCTATTGCTTGAGTAAATACAACTCAAAATTTTAAAAGCTTTTGGAAATTAGCCTAAGATGTGTGCATGTGACTATTCATGATCTATTATGCCAAATTTAATTATCATACGGATCATGATGGCTTTGCTCTTGAGTGGCATACTTACATATATATGTGTAAGTCATATTAGCACACCTAGAGCATGTATGCCATATCGATGCATTCTATAGATCGCTCTTAGTGATTTTATGAACATCATTAAATCGCTAGTGACATATTGGTATTGATAAGCACATCCGTATATGTCACTTATGTTTTTATGACCTACCATGCATATTCTTATGCGTCTATGCATGACATTTGCTCTAATAGATATATTTAAGCAATGGTCATTGATTTTGATCCATAATACATGATTAGCATGTCTATTATGGACAATTCTTATCTCGAACCTATATGTTTATTGAAATCACTTGATCCACCTATATTTTTTCCATTGTCAATTCATAACAACAAATTAAGGGAGAAAGGAATATAAGAAAGAAAAACCTCATAAGAGATATGGAATTGAAGGAAGTCCTTTGAGTACCTCAAGAAAAATCAAAAAACTTGAGGAGGTCAAGAAGAAGTCACTTTTCATGCTAGTACAAGGAAATGTCAAATTTGAGAAGATGATCTTTATGGGAAGAGACCATGGGGACATAAGAGGACTTGGAACCAATGCCAATGTCAATCGCACCTTCTCCTCACAAAAGACTAAGAATGTCTTTGTGAAATCTAAGGGAAAGACTAATGCACAAGCCTCTCAAAAGGGCAAGGAGTAAGTGTCTTCTCAAGGACCACCACAAATGTCCTATAGGGTTAAGAGGAAGAAAAGCACATTCAAGGACAAGGCACCCTTGAAACAAGGTGAGGTGTTTGAAAAATCTAAATCTTAACCATATTTTTATGTCAAAGTAGCATGGAATAGCTTTCAAGCCAAGTAAGGCTTCTTCCTCTAGAGGATTTCAAGAAAATGCATCTACTCCTAGTAATCCCAAAGGGTAAGCTATAAAAACCCCTCAATCCTCTTATACTCAATTTTCTAGGAGGAAACAACACCAATCCAATGACCCTAGAAGAATTCAATCATCCTCACATGAGATAATCACAACCACATGTCCCTAGAAGAAAATTTTTTACTTTATGGTGTAGGTGGATACATCAAAAGTGATTGTAGGATGAGTGACACTAAATTCCAAAAATACCAAAATCACATAAAGGGAAAATAGTCAACAAAAGGAACTATTTTCAAAATGTGGAAAATAAAAAAAAAAACCTTCAAGAAAAGAAGGATCTAGCCCATCTACAAAACAAAAAAAGAAAAATCTTATATGGGTTAGAAGGAATGAACTGAAATGCTTAGTCATCCATATGACTCTAAGAGCTAGGAGAACATCAAGGTGGTACCTTGATAATAGGTGTTGTAGACATATGACCAAAGATGGGTAATTGTTCGTTAGTCTTGAGGAAACTCAAGGTAGAAGTGCTACATTAGGAAATCGAAACATTGGCAAGGGAACCATAGGGGACTCCGGTATCCCCACCCACTCTTCAATGTCAGATTTGTGCAAATTAGTATAACCAAATCAATGATAATGGCTATATGTACATTTTGTGAAAGACGGAGGACAAGGGAAGTGATGAAATCCTTATTAAAAGGCTAAAGACAAGTGATAGTTGCTATGTCATAAAACCCGACAAGCATGAACTGGATGCTTATCTCATGTCTCAAAGGATGAGTCTAATTTTTTGGCATAAAAGGTTGAGTCATATCAGGTTTAGAGACACATCTAGGCTAAGAAAGAGAGAGGTTGTCAATGACTTACCTAGGATGACCTAAATTGACGATACTATGATTAAAGATTGTCAATTATGCAACAAAAAATAAAATTCCTCATGAGACAACAAATCAAATTGGGATATATTTCAAGGAAGAGATAAATGATTTCTCATAGTTTTCTTAGGTAGCACTCCTAAGAGAGAAATCCAAGACCTCCCATGAGGAACAAAAAAGGTTCAACCTGTACAGGTGATTTCCATCTAGCCAAATTAAAGAAGCCATGAAAGGAAAAGTAGAAAGCCCCTAGTTCTCTGTTTGGAAATCAAGATGATATCTTAACATAATGAAGTTGCAAAAGTAATGGCCAATTTCATTCTCAGAAAAGCAGGAACTCAGAAAGGTTGTTTCTCACTGAAAGCCATGAACTAGATCAATCAAAAGATAATGTGAGAGTAAGAAAGCAAGTCCAGTTCATCTTATGCATCCCCTCTTCCTCTATAAGCCAAAGAAGACAAATTGAGCTCAATTCAGAAATTATAACATGAGTAGAATTTAAAAAAAAAATGATGACAATCATGGAAGTTGGTGGGAAATAGAGCTAGACAAATAATTGACATTTTCAAAGAAAGCATAATCTTTGAAAGAGAATATTGCATCTTGAATAAGGATGGTGCCCTTGGTATCACATTAGACTAAGTCAGATTTTCAAATATCAGTTGAACAGGCAATAGTTTTGACGGTTGTGGTTCAAATAGAAAAAATATTCTCAAGAGTCTTTCAACCAAAAGTACCTAACTCTATTATTGGTTGAGACAAAATATATTGTCCTAGGAGGTGAAAACACGTATTTGCTTATTGATAAAGCAGAAATCTGGCAAATATCCTTAAAAAGAGGTTTTTGGATTCAAAAGAGCTAAGTGTCTTAAAGCTATAATAGAATGTATCTTATTCACACTTGTAATTTCCTCAAATGCAACTGGAATACCTATACTTGAGGTAAGTGGGTCCAGTAGAGCTAAACCAAAGATAATCTCAGGATTTTGTCCTAAAAGATTCCATTTTGGATCTATCCAAACTGGCGAAACCCTCGGGAAAGCGACTCCATGTTCGCTATATAAAGTGGAAAAAAGCCCTAGTTCTATCCTAGATTGAACCAAGGCCAATTTTTTTGTCATCTTAGCATTTCTTCCTCCTCCCTTGGTCTAGATTTGTGCATTTCTGAAGCCACCACCATGTCTGCAAGGGATACAGGCAAAGCTCCTTTATGGTCCAAGATACCTCCAAAATGTCCTAGGACATAATCAAACTTCGGGGCTTTTCGCAATGCCGCTACATACCATAACTATTTACACATATACTCAAAGAAAAAGATCTTCATAGAGAGGTACGTGAAGTGGACGACTCTGTGTGACTTCACGATAGGTATAGCTTTACCAAATGATGGGTGGATGCAGCTCACCATCATAAAAGGAAAGGTTCAACAAGATGCCATCCGCATTTTCTATGCCAACATACATCACACCGACTACACCCAGCTCTCCTTTGAGACCTAGGTGTACGGGGTTCACATGATGATCAACCCAAACCGAGCCTCCATGCTATTGGCAATTGCTCGACCCACTACTGATATTGTGGTCTTTCCCAACTGGGGACTAGACAAAGCTCATATCTCTTAGCTATTTGAGCGAGAGGGCAACACTTGGTTCGGCAAGTTGCCCACAGCAGAATGTTGCATGTTGGCCAGGGTCCTCAACAACATCCTGATCCACAATCTGCTCCAGACTTCCCACAAGATAGATATGTCTAATGATATGACTCACTTGGTGGTGAGCCTGATAGAGGGGAAGGTGAACGATGTACTAGCGATCATGTGCCACCTAATGCTGTAGATGTCCATTGATCATGGGACAAAGTGAGGTCTACCATTTAGAGTGCTAGTCACTCAGATTATGGAGCAGAATGGAGTCACCTTTCCAAAAGATGCGACAACTCTCTCCCAAGGCCTTCCTATTGATGATGTAACCTTCAAAAGGATGGAAGGTCAACGAAAACCTACACCCCGAGCAGCTCAGGCAGGAGAGGTGGCTCAGCCCGTCCCAGCTCCTATTGATCCTCCAGCCCCAGACGCAGCTGGTTCCTCCACAGTTCCGCCCTCTACCTCAGCAACCACAACTCCATTAGTGATTCTGCCTCCAGTATTTTTGGGACTGATTCGAGACATCCATGGAGATTTTGGGCGCATCCTATGGTGCTTTGATCGACTAGAGAAGAAAGTGGAGAGCATGGATCAGAGGCTCATCGACATCAAGGGGATTGTTGATCCCTTTCATGCGCCAGCCCCCAAGGTAGTTCTTAACATTCTTGCTAGTGAGGATGATGACGAGGATGAGGAGAGTGATGAGGATGCATAACGCCTCTTGCTATGTATATTGTCATTTTGTTGTATTTTGTTCTTTCTCCTATAAAACTTTCTTCAAAATCAATGATAATATGAACTTTTTTTAGCTATGTTATTTCTCTGGTCTTATGACACACTATGATGTGCAATTTACCCTCTGATACACACCTTTGGTATTCATGACAAAAAGGGGAGAGTTATAAGTTATAAATACAAATTTGTACAAAATTAAAAGCATTTTTTAACTAAAATTGCTATATCACACTCAGGGGGAGTAAAAATGAATTGCCTATCTTAGGGGGAGAAAAAACATAATGATCAAGTGAAAAATTCTAAGTCTACTAAAACCCATCGCACATTCACTTGCATTTATCATTTTTGATACCTTATTTCATGGGCAGATTACATTTCATTTGCTTTCTTGTGTGTTCACTTTACTTTCACATTTGACTGGACTAATCTTGGTTTGAGAAATGTATATTTCTATCAAATGAATTTTAGGAACTAAAAAGCTAAGATAGCATTGTAAATGAAGAACAAGCCATGAAAAGCCCAAGCATGTATCAAGAGGTAGAGCCAAAGACATTCACTGAAGACTTGGCTCAAGTTGGAGTTTTTAAAGTTTATTGTATTTTTGTACTTCATTATTCATGTATTTTAAGTTTTGTCATGGAATTCCCAAAGGAGGAGATTGTAAATGTAATATGTTGTAAATTCCATGAATCTATAAAATACATGTAATGTATAGACTATGACATGAACTGAGTCATGTTAGAGTCTAGGAGGTCCTTGAGTTAAAGCAACATGAAGATAATCATCTAGCATCAAAGAAGCCTCGAGTGACCAATCCGGGAGTCGGTGAGTCATCCTGAAGGATTCATGATCCATTCTGAGCCTACACTGGTAAATCATGTATTGTATGGTTGTTAAGGTGAATTAAGGTCCCATGTCGGATTTCTCAAGGTCCACGGACCTCCCTGGGTCATGGGGGAACGATCCAAAGTCATTTGTAACATTCCCAAGGCTTTAAGAGGGATTACAAAGAATTTGGATCGAACCACTTCGATCCAAATAGTTTGGATCGATCCAACAACTCTCTGGTTGCTATTTATGAGTGTTTTCTGCATTTGGATCGATCCAAAGTAGCGGACACACTGTATAATGGTCTAAACTTCAAAAATTTGTTGGCAATCAATGGCCAAGATCATTTGACCATTTGGGGATGTTCTAATCTAATGGGTATAGGTTATTTTCGTCTATAATAAAAGGGTTTGAGCATCCATTGAGCAACTAATGGTCATGCTTATAATCTTTACTCTCTTGCTCTAAAAAAATAGGGATATTGTTGAGAGATTCAACTCTTCATTCTTGGGGAATCTTTCTATGCTTAGATAGGAAAATCATCACCCCTAAAAGGACCATTCCCATCTTTCACCTTGTCCAAACTAAGGAAAATCTTTAAGTGGAAGAAATCAAGGGTTTTGTAAACCCATGTGAAGAATGGTGGGCTTGATAGTCATATTGTGCTCAAGGAGGAGCAACCCATCAAGTGTAGCTCTCTAACTTGAAGAGCCAATCAAGAAGCAATAGGGGATTCATAGTTAAACCAAACTTAAGGAGGAGTAACCCCAAGTTGTGTACAAGGCAACATCAACCTTCTAAGAGGTAAACACTTGACCATAAATTTTTATTAAATTTTTTGAGACTTCTCCCGCCAGAGACACTGGGAGAATTAGCACTACTGCCGAAGATACCGGTAGTGTGCACCCAAATCTCTTCCGCCGAAGACACTGGAAGAGTAGACTTTAGACCACACCCACCGAAGACACCGGGTGTAGCTTGCATTGGCAAGTAGACTAGGATTTATTTAATTTTACCTTTGATTGTAAAAGGTTCAATCTTAATAAAATTAAATAGCTCAAGTTGAGTTTTTGAGAGTGGATGTAGGCCGTCGTGCCAAACCACTATACATCCTGTGCCTTGTGTAATTGATTATATTGTGTTATTCATTTGTCATTCTTATTATCTAGCCTTGTACTTAATGATACAATCTCTCATACAATAAAATTGAACCCATTCATACTCAAGAGGATCTTTTGATTATAAAATAATTTAACTATTTAAAACAAGCAATTAAATTTGGGATAATTGAAAAAGAAATTTCAAAGAGTCCTATTCACCCCCTCTAGAAATACGACATAGGAATTTCAAATCTGAGTCAAAATATCCTGCTATGACTTGGTTGGTATCAAATGGGTACCAAAACACAAAGTTGAGAGTTCCATTTACACACATAATTATCCTTTTCACAGTAGTAAGATGAGATTCTTTAGGTGTGGCTTGATATCTTGCACATGCTCCCACACTAAAAGCTATATCTAGTTTACTTATCATCAGGTATAGTAGACTTCCTATCATGCTCTGGTAGAGTTTAGTGTCAACATCTACTCCAGTTAGGTCGGTTGTGACTTTATTATTAGTGGTTATAGGAGTCTTGGCAGATTTGGACTCGAGAAGTCCAAACTTTGACACTAAGTCTTTTAGCAAATTTGGATTGGTTTACAAATATGTCATTCTTTGTTTGTCTGACTTGTAAACCAAGGAAGAACTTAAGTTCACCTTCCATACTCATTTCAAATTCAAATTTCATCATCTAATTAAACCCATGAAACATTTCTTCACTGGTTGACCCGAAAATGATACCATCAATGTAAATTTGTATCATAAGTATGTGGCCATTTTTTTCTTAATAAAAGAGTCTTATCAATACTCCCCCTATCAAAGTGATGGTCTAGAAGAAACTTTGTGATTCATTCATACCAAGCTCTTGGAGCTTGTTTCAGTCTATATAGGGTTTTTCTTTAGCTTGTACGTGGTCAGGTAAATATGGATCAACAAACCCTTCGGGTTGTTCTACATATACTTCTTCTTGTAGCCAACCATTCAAGAAGGCACTCTTGACATCCATTTGATATAGCTTAATCTTTAGATAACACATAATTAAGAGTAGTATCCTTATGGGTTCAAGTCTTGCTACAAGAGCAAAAGTCTCTTCGAAGTTAATTCCCTCAACCTGGGCATAGCCTTTGGCAACTAGTCTGGCTTTGTTCCTCCCAACTGTACCATATTCATCCATTTTGTTCTTAAAGATTCATTTGGTTCTAATGATATTTTTACCTTGCAGTCTTTCCGTAAGAACCCAAACATCATTTCGTTTAAACTGGTTTAGCTCCTCTTACATGGCCATTATCCAATCTGGATCATCAAGTGCCTCTCAACAATTCTAGTTTCTATTTTGGAAGTAAAACACATATGGTTGATCAAGTTTTTGACTTGCTTTCATGTTTTAACTCCATCTTGAGGATTGCCTATGATATCTTTAAGTGAGTAACCCTTGACCAATCTATTTTCCCTGAGGCATTCAGGAAATTCTTCAACTTCATCCTTAGACTCATCTTGGGATTTTTCAACTGAAATGACTTCCTTGACTACTTCCTTTTGGGGAGATTGAAGATCCTCATGTACTTTAGCTCGGCAAAATTCTTTGTCACCAATTAAGACATTAATAGATTCCTTCATTGTTAGAGTTTGTTTGTTGTATACCTTGTATGCTTGACTCCTTGAGGAATAACCAAGAAATATGGCTTCATTGCTTTTAGATCAAATTTCTCAATACTTTCCCTATCTCTCAGAATATAGCATAGACTACCAAATACTCTAAAGTAATTGATATTTGGTTTTTTATTGTTCCATATTTCATAGGCAGTCTTTGCAATTCCCAATCTCAGGTAAACTCGGTTTATGACAAAACATGGTTTGTTGATTGCTTTAACCCAGAACCTTTTGGCCATGTTCTTGCTTGTGAGCATGACATTAGCCAGGTCTTGAAGGGTTCTGTTCTTTCTTTTTGCCACCCCATTTTATTGAGGTATCTTTGTGGCAAAAAAATTCATGCTTAATCCCCATTTCATTGCACCAGTTAGAGAATTTATGGTTCTCAAATTCTCCACCATGATCACTTCTTATTCTCTTGATGGTAAGATCATTTTCGTTTTGCATTCTCTTGCATAGAATCATGAGATCATCAAATGCTTCTGATTTTTTTCTTAAGAAATCAACCTATGTGTATTTTGAAAAATCATCCACAACAACCAAGATGTATTTCTTTCCTCCTAGACTTTCAGTCCTAGTAAAACCAACCAAGTCCATGTGTAGGAATTCTAAAGGTTTACTTGTTCCAATTTGATTTAACCTTTTGTGAGTACTTCTTGTTTGTTTCCCAATTGGCAACCGCCATAAATTTGATTTTCCAATTTGTTTAGACTTGGTAACCTAATCTTTGGTGCCACAGGCTAGTCTCATCAATATGAGAAACAAGACAAGTGTTGAAACTAATGTCCTCAGGGTCTATGATATAACAATTATCACTTGTCCTTCTCCCTTTGACAAGAGTCATTTTAGCCTTCTTATCCTTTATGTCACAACAACCTTGAGTGAAGTGGACAACATATCGCATATCTGGCTAATACTAAGTAGATTGTGTTTTAGGTCTTGTACATACAATACATCTGTAAGCTTTAGTAACCTGGATACCTCAATGGTCCCTCTATTGACTATTCTAGTTGTGCTCCCGTCACCAAATGTGACTCTTCCTTCAACTTTTTCTTCGAATTGACTGAAAAGTGATCATTCTCCAGTCATGTGTCTCGAGCATCTATTATCCAAGTACCATTTGGATGTACTCCCAACTCTAAGAGCTATATGGATGACTAGACACTTGAGATTCTCTTTGTGAACCCATGTCTTCTTGAACCAGATCTATTTAGTTTTGGGTTTGTTCAACCTTTCTATTTCCTTTTTACATTCTAGATTTGCATTTTTAGAACGTTGAAAATAGTTTCTTTTTTTGGCCCTTCTTTCATGTTTCTTTTTTCTCTTTTCTTGAAGTCTAAGGAATCTTACATCACTTGTCATCTTCCTACACTCAAATTTCATGTGTCTAAGTAACTCATAGTAAAAATATGTGAATTTAGAAAAATTTTAGCGAGGTACTAGATGTTGAGATTTTGTGATAGCTCCCTCTTTCTTTTCTTTTGAGTTAGATGACTATGCATTGTGGTAAGTGGCTTGTTTTGAAGTTGATGCTTCTTTCACACTTTTACCTTTTTGAACATAAGTGGCTTTTGACTTAGGAAAAACTCTAGGTGGTGTAGGAGTAGGTGTAGGTGAGGTTATTACTTTTCTTTTTCCCTTTACAAAGGTATTAGTATCCTTGGATTTGGAGCCCTCGGATTCATACCTTGTGTAATGACCCGTTTTGTACAAAAAGTGAAAAATCGTAATATTTCCCCTATAAGGGTAAAATTGTCCTTTCATATATTTAAACAGACCATAGAGTGGTTTAGGAACCCATTGGACAAAGTTAGAAGTGTAAGACCCAAGTTAGACATTGAACCTATCAAGTTCGAAAGTTATCATAATTTTATATTTAGAGTACCTTCATGGGCCCATTGACACAAATCCCAAGAGAATTAGAAGTTATACCATACCTTGATGGAATGATCTAGGATTCTACTTTCCAGAAAAATAAATGGTGTGCAATTACGAGTTTCCTAGAAGAAGCTATGCCCATTTTCCCACAAGGTGTCTGTGTTGATAGACCCATAGATTTTGGGTAAATTCCTAGGCCCACCAACATAAATTGTAAGTGAATTAGGGGATGATCTATACCTTTTTGGAAAGTCCTTTAAGTCTAGTTTCCAACACAACAAATCAAGACTAATTTTAAGTTCTTAAGAAAAAGTTATGAGCATTTTAGTGCAAGGGGTAAAAGTTGAGAAAAAACCTGTTTAGATCCTCCAAACTTACTGGTTCGATCCAACTTATTTGGATTGATCCAGGATCAAACCAAACACTCTCAGGTCTCAAAAAGGTGCTCAAATAGTGTTAGATCGATCCAAATGACCCATATTACAATGTTTTGAGGTAAAATCGATTTTTCTTCATTTTATGGAGTGTGGGACCCTCCCAACTTGACCCAAAACCCTAAATATAAGTTTAAAACCCTTAATAGCCTCCTTTACATCAAAATAGAAAGATTTAGAGAGACTAGGAGTTTTGGAAGATGAAGAAGGAATTCTTCTCCAATTTAGTAAGTTTCACTTTCAACCATGAAAATTCTTCTATATTAGCTTATTTCTCCAGTTGAACTTCGTAGTTTCATTATTCTAATGCTAGAACTATGCCTATTTTATAGAGTAAGGTGTAAATAGAGGTTGAAATGAAGGTTTTTTGCTTTGAGACCTTGGATTTGTGCTTTGGTAAGAACATCTAGCTTACTATGGATTTGATGATGTATACTCCTTTTTTATCTTAGGAGATTTCATGTAAATCTTTTGAAATCGCCAAAATGCTTGAAAGTTTTGATCATACTCTTTAAACTTTGGATTAAAGTTTCCTTAGAAATCTTGCTTACCATGGATTTGATGATGTGAATTCTCTTCGAACTTCTTTGATATTTGTGGAAACTCTTTGGAATCTTTGAAATTATGTGAAAACCCATGCTCTAAGCCATTGAACCTTATGAGCCCTAGGATTTAAGCTCCTCTACTAAGTGTATCTTGCTTTCTATGGATGATTTGAGGTGAATCCCTCTTATGATTTTACATTATGTGATGCTATACATAGATTTTTTCAAGATTGTTGGAATTATTTGAATTCAATTCCTTAAAACATGTTAGATTTACGATTTTCATCTTGTTTAGTAAGTTTACATGCTTCTTATGCTTGGAATGACTCTTTTCTTGTTAAAATCTCAGAAAATTTGGTAGACCTATGCTTGAAACCATTGGATCTTGTTTGTTCATTAGATCAACACTTATTTTGTAAAGATTATTGATCTTAGACATTGTGTGGACTGATTTCCTTTGTTGAATCCCTTGGATCATGTGAAATTTGAACTTTCTTCATGTGAATCTTTAAAAATTTATGTGAAGGTGTGAATCCTTCAAGATCTATTCTGATTATGATCAATTTGAAAGTTAGTTATGCCTTACTTTTTGTTTGGAACACTAGAAGTGATATTGGTTGATCTCTAAAATTTGATTTATCGGAATACATATGAAATTCTAAATTTCTATGAAAATATATTGAACTCATTGAATCTATTAAACTCTATGCCTCCTATGTGATTATGTGAACCTTCAAATCCCATTACATGTTTGAATCATTGACTCTATGAAACATCTTAGTGAATCATTGTGACTCCGAACTTATGAATATCTAATTATACACTAACATTGAATTTAAGCGAACCATGTGTCTTAAAATGATTAATTTATGAAAATGTAATGCTTACGATTGTTTTACACATTATAGAAACATTCTGATTATTGAAACCATGTGGAACATTGGACTTATTGATGTGAACCTCATTTTAGACTTCGAACCTTGATTGTTTGGGCCTACTCTCAAGGTTAAGTGTGATAAAGTACTTAGAAGATGCTCTTTCGCTCACAGATATTGGCCCTCTTCCTTGGGGTTATAATAAGGAGATTGGTCATTCTCCTTGGGGTTAAACAAGGACATTGACTCTATTTGTGGGGTCTAGCATGAGATCAGGACCCTACCCATGGGGTTAGCTCTGCATATGAATACTTTACATTAAACCTTTGGACATCGAACATTGGACCTTTTTAGACATTAAACTTTGAACTCCTTCGAACATCTAACCTTGTGAATTCCAAACACTGTGAACATCGAAAAGTACCCCGGACATGCTCTTTGGCTCACGAACATTGGCCCTCCTCCTTGGGGTTATAACAAGGATATCAGACCTACCCGTGAGGTTGGCCAGAGAATACAAATACTTTATATTAAACCTTTGGATATTGAACTTTAAACTCCTTCGAGCATTGTGAGCTTTGTACACTCCAAACATTTTGAACATCATAGAACATCGGATCCCTCGAGACTAACATATGTCATAGAATTTGTGAGCTTTGACCTTCATATTGAAATACTATTCGAACTTAGACCTTTGTATTAAACCATTGGCTTATGTCTGACATGTGACTACTGATATTTTTGTACTAGCATGATTGTGATTATTACCTTGATATCTGTTTAGCTTTGTATGACCTTTGGATGTGTTAGTATTCAAATGTGTGCTTTACTTCATATTAGTTATAGTCTGTTAGATTTCTTACAGGTTGGGACTAACTCAGTTGTTTATTTTTTAAACTGACTATTGTTGCAAGTCCTCCATTCGAGGGACTTGTTATGGCATCCATAGCTTTCCTTTTATTTTTCTTATCCTTATTTTAGATATAATTTGGGATTCCTCTCTTTGTGTTGGGATCATATTTTTAGACTAGTAGATGTTTCCCTTTATATATTTGGGTGAAAGGACACCCTAGTGATATCTCTCTTTTTATCTGATACTATTGGACTACTACAATCCTTGTGGCTTTTAGATTACGCTTCCGCATTTTGGTTCTGAATATATGTGATTAGTGAATATTGAATACACTTTTACAAACTATTGAAATATGATTATTAGATTAAGTGCATTTAAGAAAATTCAAATGATAACATGTGGACTATATTGGATCTTAATTGTGGGCCCAGGTTTTAGGCTAATTTCTATGTCGATTATTGGATTTATAAATAATAATGAATCTAAATCCGGAGCGATACGGATCCATATCCAAATCCAGGTTCGGGGGCATTACACCCTAGCCCTCTCCTATCACTACTCTCTTTGCCCATGGTTAGTATATGTTCAAAATTTTCATTTCCCTAAGCAAAAAAGCTTTATGGATCTCCTTTTGTCTTCTTCTAGTATTTTATCCTCATTTAAAAGTTCAGTGGTTCTACTAGTGAGTTCAAAGAATTTTAATGCTAAGCTTTCTTTTTTCCTTTCTCTCATGATACAACATAGTGTTCTACTCATCTAGTTTCATTTCTAGGTTGAGAACCCTCAAATCCATCTCCTCATTTTTCTTTTGGAGGTTAGAGTTTTTTTAGGTATTATCACCTACAAACTCAAAAGATGAATTTTGTTGAACTTGAAGGAGAGTCACTTCCAAAGAGTTTGAGTTTTCAATCAGCTCTTTGATTTCCTTTTTAAGTTCTTGGTTAGTTTTTATAAGCTTAACACTTTCATTGTACATCTCATTATAAGCCTCCTGAAGGTCTTGCTCACCTTCATCAACTTCCTCTTCTCCTTCATCAACTTCCTCATGTTCACTTGAGGAGACTTCTGGTTCTCCTCTTGCGAATGCTACAGAAGCTCTCACTTCATGTGAGAACGCATCTTCACTATCTTGGAATTCAACCTTAGACTCATTTGTGTCATGATCCCAGGTGGTTGCCATGGCTTTACCTTAGCCAATCATTTTCTTCTTTTTGTTAGCACATTCTAAGGCAAACTAACCACGACCCTTGCATTCATAGCACACAAGTTCCTCCTTGAGGAACATTTGCCTTATAGGATTTTGGTTTTGATTTAGTTTGTTAGAAGGTGGTTTCTTCCTAAAGTCTCTCACATTAAATCTCATTAATTTCTTGAATCTTTGAGTAAATAGGGCCATTCCTTCATCTGAGTCATTTTTTGGACTAGAATTTTCTTCTACTTTTAGTGCCACACTCTTCTTTTTGGTGGAGGGTCTAAATTTGAGCTCAAAAGTTTGGAGAAACCCTATTAGCTCTTCTAGTTTCATTTTGTCAAGATCTTGGCATTCCTTAATAGCCGTGACCTTGGAGTGAAATCTCTCAGGTAGTAACCTAAGTATTTTTCTAATTATCTTTGGGTCTTTGATTTCTTCTCCAAGTCCTCTCCCATTGATTTTACTTTGTCTTAAAGCCTAGTGTGGAAGTTGATGAACTGTTCATCTTCTTCCATACAAAGAATCTCAAACCCGGAGGTAAGCATCTGGAGCTTAGATTGCTTGACCAGGTTAGTTCTCTCATGGGTCACCTCAAGGAGGTCCCATACTTCCTTGGTAGTTAGGAGACTCGATACTCTACTGTACTCTTCCCAACTGAGACCACAGACTATAGCATTTAAAGCTCTGTAGTTGGCCGTGTAGGCCTTCTGGTCATTTACATCCCATTCAGTCTTAGTTTTGTCCTTTGGTTTGATATAGCCTTTTTCAACAGCGAACCAATCTAGAGACCTTAGGTATATAATCATGTGGCTTTTCCAGTAGGTGTAATCATTTCCATCAAAGAAGGGTGGTCGGTTTGGAACATCCAAAGCAAGAGTTTAATGTGCTGTAAAATAAAAATGTGCAAGAAAATCTATCACACACAGGAACACTTATGACACCCTTTTTAAAGTGGTTCAGCAAGCATGCCTACACCCACTATAGAAAGCTCTTCACATAGCCGATTAATTTTATTAATAAAATCAGCAAATTACAATGAAAAAATTAATCATAAAAACCTTACACTTTAACCAGTTTGGTGACTCTGGAAAACTGAGTGTCAACCCCTAGTGTCTCCAGCGAGGGTTAAATAACGTCTCCGGTGACTCTGGCGAAGGCACAAAATTTGCTAAGGTATTTAGATAGTCAAAGACTCAACTTTCATGCATTTGAATGCCTCTTAAGAGGTATATGTTCCAGTTCAGATCAGTTCAGATGAAGAGACCGACCTCTTCTCTTGATTATGCTTCTTAATAAGTGGATTTTTAGTTACAGCATTACAGTCCACTAATATATATTTTATCTATTTAATTAGAGTGCATGCGCAATAATATTATTATATAACGAATAAAATAGTTTCTAAAAACCTGAGTTAAATACTTGGAGCAAGGTCAACTCTCAAAGCTTTCTTTGTAGATTTGCAGGTCTAACCCCATAATCACGTTCTCCCACTTCGAGCAATCAGTGAGAAACATTTCTAACAACTCCTTCGATGCAACTCAATGATTTCTCAAGAATCACATGCAATAACGGTTCTTAGACAACCATTTTCTCTTCCACTTTAATGACTTTATGTGTTCTTCTTCATTTTGATTTTCCACAATTTATGATCCTTAAATAGCCCTAAACACATTAGGTTTCAACCCTCAAACGGTCACAAGATCTCCAATCAAACCCAAGAATCACAAGATTCGAATTTCAAAAATATTATATTTTTGCCACTAGGGATCAGTCCTAGTTTTTTTTAGGACCGGTCCTACATGATCGATCACTATTGAATTGTGACTGATCCTAAATAAATTGGGATCAGTCCCAAAGTCAACCTTTTGTTTTTTGCATATTTCTACCTCTTTTGACTTGGGTCTTTTGGATTGGCTATTGGGCCACTTCTAAGGTTTTGTGGGAGGGCTCTAAGTCCACCAACCTAGGCTTAGCTAGTCACATCCACATTTTACCTTTTCTCAAGTAATTGTCTACTTCAACTTCACTCTACATGTTCAGAAGATGATGTAAGACCTTGATACTTGATCTTGAGCACTTGAAGCTTATTTCTCATACAATAACTATTCACACACACTTACAACCCCACACTCTGTGACATGGAATTGACAATGCTCAATAAGCATTGTACTGCATACTCCACTATAGAGGAAAAATATGTTGCAGCTTGTGAAGCAGCAAAGGACGGTGTTTGCTTGCGAAAGTTTTTTTAGAGCTTGGCGTAATACCCTCTATGCAGTCACATTGTACTTTATTGTGATAACAGTGGTGCAGTTGCAAATACAAGAGCATCTAGATGTCATAAAGATCTAAACACAGAAAGAAAGTATCACTTAATCATGACATAGTTTAGAGAGGTGACATTGATGTAGTTAAAGTTGCATCCTTGGACAATCTTGCAAATCCTATGACAAAGACATTATCTTATAAAGCATTTGATGCTCATATAGACCATATGGGTGTTAAACTAGTTCATGAGTGGCTTTGAGCACAAGTAGGAGATTGTCAGAATAGGTGTCCTAACAAAGCCATCATAAACACTTTTTATAGTATTTATTTATTTGACATTTTTAATAAAGTACTTTGTTCCATCATCACATGTGTATAATTTAATTTTCTGGGTAATTGTTTTATCTCATGAGATGAGATAGGTGGTCCTCAGGTAATATTGTAAGATGTTAGACACATGGATTATGTGTAGAGAGATATGATCGTCTAGTTCTTATAGGCCTGAAACCTTACAACTATAGGTGATGCTAAGCACATCACTTAGAAGGTTATTATGTGTAGTGTTACCATATGATGGGGTGATGTAATCTCAATCACTAGAGTGAAACTCTAGACTTACATGTCGATGCATAATTCAAATGCATTAAGGGGATCCATAATGGATACATTTAATAAAACTTCATTGTCAAAGTAAATGATGTTCATAACTTACACACTAATCCTTTGACCTGAGGGACTTGTGATTCTCTAAGTTATGCAAGTTGATTATTTTAAGCTGCCAACCAGTGATGCCTAATTGGTGGCTATATCATGGGTAACTTGGATATTTGACTTGATGCTTGAGATAACACAAGTGCCCAATAAGGAATCCATTGCCCTTATAATAGGGAGAAATATTCAGTCTAGGATTAACATGAATTGATTAGACATAGAAATATGGATCCAATGTTTTGATAAAGTGTTTGTCAAAATGTTTTACAAATTATATTAAATAAATATATATATATATATATTTTGAAAAATAATTTATTAAGAAATGCTTTTAATATCTAATTGATCCATTAACATCCTAGAGATAATTTACTAATGGCCAAAAGGGTTTGACAATGACTAGTTTATTGTCCTGGGGGTCATTGAGGGATAGTGGAAGGATGTTTTTTATGAAAAGGTTTGTGAGGAAGGGCCTCAATGTTATATTTTTATCATTGGGAGTTCAATTACAACATGTCATAGGGATTGTTGCAATTAATGAAGTGTTTGGTTGTAATTAATAAACATTTTATGTTCCTTATTGCAGTTTTGACTCAATTAAGGATAGTGGGCCCCATAAGCTTAAGGATAAGGATCCCACACCCCCTACGATTTATTTGACTTCTCATAAACTCTATAAATAAAGTTACCCACATTCAGATATGGTCCTATAACAACTATGGAAGTGGGAGAGGTGCATAGAACTCTAGAGTAGGTGTGGGGACTTTGGAGACCAGGTTAGATTGGATTCTTGTGTCTGGTAGATTGATTGAGGTAATTTTAAACTTCCTTAATATTTAGATCTCAGAGATTCATATGGTGATCATGGAAAAACATATTATGATATGTCTTTTAATCAATGAATTATTAATTTTTTATATTCAAGATGGGTAATAATCCAACAAACTATTGGTGAGAGGTGACAACCAATGACCTGAAGCTAACCAAGAGAAATAAGCAATAGAAGGGTCAAGCCCTCTACGCGTCTCCACTTTAGTTCTTGAACCCATCTATCGATAAGGCTTTCTCCTTCTCCACTACTTTTATCTTCTACATCATCTTGCAGACTTTGACACACATGGAATGGCCTCTAGGAGTGCTTCTAGCCCAATGGTTGGGCCTCTTTAACGAGATCAATATTGAGCTCAACACCATTCAAAACAAGGAATTCAAGGACATCAACAAAAACCAGTCAGTATCGATATCAACAACCCCAAGTTTCTTAAAGCCGCTCTAGTGTCTTATTTTTTTGATAACCATTATTTGTTTGAGTCTCATTAGTGGCAAATCACCCATGCAAGCACGAGTTTATGTGCTAATATTTTTTAATGACCTTCAAGATGATAAAATAATCATTGTCTAACCCCTTTAGTTATTAGAATATTGTCATTAGGAACTTAATGAATTGATTGAACTTCTAAAACTTTTATTTAATAAAACATTTTTAAAAAAAATTTATTTATATAATAAATTAATTTTTGAAATCATTTGACAAACTCTTTATCAAAAATCATTTACTAGATTTATCTTATCAAATCAAATCACATATATATTCTTAACTAAATATTCTCCCATTTCAGGGTAGTGGATTTCTTGTTGGACGTTTGCATCCTCTTCAGTATTATGTAGGCTATCCAAACTACCCATGATATAGCCTCCAATTAGGTATCACTAGTTGGTAGCTCAAAAAAAACAAACAAGACAACTTAGAGAAATACAAACCCCTCAAGTCTAAAAATGAGTTTGTAAATATGAACAACACTTATCCTAACAGTGATGTTTTATTAAGTGTATTCAAAATGGATCTCTTTAATGCATTTCCATATGCACATATATGCAATCTTAGAGTCTCACTCAAGTGACTAAAATTACATTACTCCATCACATGATTGCTTTACATGTAGTATCCCTATAAGTGAAGTTCCCAACATCACCCATAGTTGTAAAGTTTCAAGTCTACAAGAACTGGATTATCAAATCTCTCCACACATTCCTATGTATCTAACATCCTACTATGTTACCTGAGGACCACCTATCTCCCCTCATGAGATCAAACAGTTACCCATATTAATAAATAATTACATGTCATGATGGAATAAAAGGTTCTTATAAATTTAAATTAATAATCAAATATGCCTATATTTTATGTGAATGGCTTTGTCTGGACACATATTTCCAATAATCTTCAACTTGTCATCAAAGTCAATCACAAACTAGGCAAATACCCATTTGGTCATGTGCATCCAATGCCTTTTGCAAAACCTTAGTCATAGATGTGCAACATTATCTGAGGGAGTAATCCTAGTGAAACTAATTTCACCTCATTGAGTCATAAATGACCAATCTAAGGGAATTACACCAAGTTCTATGAAACTAGTGTAACCTAAACCCCTTATTTGTTGCTTCTTAAGCTGCATCATATTCTTCTTATAACACCCTATACCATGACACATATATTACTATACACGTGTCACACTTAAAATATTTACACATGTCACATAAGTTTTGTATACACATAGAGCCACTTAAATGCACATGCTGATATGAATGTTGGCATAATTTAGAAAGGCACCAACAAAAATATAGAAAGAATCTGGGAATGAAATTTATACCTTTGGATAGGCATGGAAGTCTAGAGTCTTACGCAACAAATGACCAGTGAAATCGATATCAAATGAAAAAGTTAAAGGCAATTTACTAAGCAATGAAAAAAAAGGGTCAAGAACATAACAAATTTCGAAATTGTCCCAGACGGATGACACAACTTCATAAGAAAATCTGTATTAACCCCATAGAAATCACCCTAGAAACAATATATTCTTGGAAAGATCTATAATTCTACTTTCCAATGAGATAAAGAATGAGTGAATTGAAGTTTTCTATAAAAAGTTATGACAATTTTCCCAAAAAGTGTAAGTCATCTGGTATGGTATGAATTAGTAGATTTTTGGGTAACTTTAAAAATACACCAATAAAAATATAGAAGGAATTAGAAAAAAAGCTTTATGGATTTGAAAAGATCTTGAAGTCTAGTTTCAAACAAAAAAATGGTGAGTAAATCTGAGTTTTGTGAAAAACGTTATGACCGTTTTCCCACTAGGTGTCTGTGTTGGAAAAATTTTGGAGGGATGACATCATCAAAGTGGAAAATTCTGTACAATTACGATTTTTACAAAATTTTAAGGACTTCTTCACTAGAGACCTACCTAAACACGAAATTGGAAAATATGGTTTCTATTTAGGCTTATAAAAACATAGAAACTCATAAGAAAGATGGTCTTTTGAAGAAGTTTTGCAAGAATAGGGATTTTGAAGAGAAAAGAAGAAAAAAAGTTAGGTTTTACAAAGATTTAAGGATTTTTCTAAAGAACAAAGCTTGGAAGGAATTTTGCATCAACCAACAGGTAGGGGACACTAAACTAACTTCGTTTTTTAATACCATAAGGTTCCTAGAACCAGTCCAAACTTGTTTTGCAAAGATTATTTTAGTTTTTGAATGGATTTTCAACCGTTCTTCACTAGTTTTGATTCTTTTTTAAAGAGAAAATTAGTTTTGTATGAAACATTAAACTAATTTCCTTTTTTACTCTAATAGGATCATACAAGTGTATCACCCATGTTTTGTAAAGATCTGCTCTATTTTTTTAATCATTTTAAAGTAAAGATCAAAAGTTTTCAAAGGGTTCTTTTTTAAGTTTTTCAAGAACGTAAAATACCATGATTTATTTTGTAAAATCTTGAGGTTTTATATTGTTTTGGATCCGTATTTTACACATTAAGGATTGTTTTGCTACAAGTTATAATCTGTTTCAAGTTCTGAGACCATTGATTTTAAAGAGGGATTTTTCTGTTTTCAAGAACACAAAATACTCTTAGTTTTTGTATTTGATTTTATAGGATTGTAGAGATTATTCTCTTATTCTGTAAGAACTTTATATGTTTATATGATTGATTTATGATCTGAATGTGATACTTTCTTCATGATTATTGTAAAAATCTCATTGTTCCATAGTTCTGTGCTTAGGAGGATAAGCATCTATGGTCTAAAGTGCTATGAATTTGCTTATGCTCTATTATGGATTACTATATGTTATGTACTACTATTGCTATTGTTTTTAGTTATTATTGATCATTTTTCTGTTAAAGTTTTGTTATAAGACACCCTTCATCATCAAAGGGGAAACATTGATGATGCTCCGCACACCTGGCTTATGGTGTGAATGGCCCTTTTACCAGGAATTATAAATGGTTATCATGTCTCTTCTCACCAGAGATAAAAATGGTGAATCATGTAGCTCTTCTCATCGGAGATAAAATTGGTGAATCATATGGCTCTTTGCACCGGAGATAAAATTGGTGTATCATGTGGCTCTTTTCACCAGAGATAAAATTGTTGAATCATGTAGCTCTTCTCATCGGAAATAAAATTGGTGAATCATGTGGCCTTTTGCACTGGGGATTAAATGGCGTAACTATTATTTGTATTAGCTTATGTATTTGTTTTACATGTTCAATTTTGTTCAGTTCAGTTATTTCCACCTGTTTTGTTTTGTTAAGACTATTTATATGTATATGTCTTTTAGTGTTTTTAGTTATGTATCCGTTATGTATGTTAACTGTTCAGTTCCGTAAATTGTTAAAAAGTATGCAACTATCTATTTTGTTTTGAGTCATGCAAAGTCTTGATCCGTTATTCCTTAGTTTATTGTTACCCGTTGAGTTTGTCAAGCTCACCCTAAATTTGGCATCATAGATGATAAGGAGATAATTGTATAATGGTCCTGGTTAGCAGAATTGGAGAATTAGAAGATTGGATATATGCTATGAGACATTACTTTATTTTATTTTAGTTCAGTATTTTATTTTAGTTTATTTGGAAAGAATGTAATAAGTTATTGGATTTTGGTTTAGGCTTGATATTGGATTTTTAGATGATGGTTTAATTTATGTCAGACAATAGTTTATGTGAATGGGAATGCCAGGACATGATTATGGGTTATTTTCAGGTTTATTGAATTATTGAATTTTTATTATAGGTTGATTATGAGATATGGATGGTTATGATTTATAATGTATAATTCCGCTACGTATGAATGAAAAGAATGAGCAAAAAATTTATATGGAATGTATAGGTTAAGAATGAATGCTTAATGTCATGTGTCAAAATTCATGGCCTTTTTAGTGTGGGTTTTGGGGTGCGACAGAGTTGGTATCAGAGCACAAGGTTTTAAAGATTCTATCAACAAATCAAAGTGCTAAGAGCTTAAGGTTTGAGGTTCTGTAGACATCTTTGACTGAGCTTTGGGTTTTAAACTTAGAAGAAAATTAGAAAGATCTAGTCTGAAACGTTAGAAAGAAGTATAGGAATAGTCTAAACTTGAAAATCATAGGAAAAGAACATCAGAACATTGGATTGAGATCATAAAATTTTATTAGAATTGAAAGTAATATGATATGATCTAGTTTTGATGAAGTCTGACATATTTAAGGTTGAATTGATATTCTTTTTAAAATCTGATATTGAGTTTAATTGATTATTCTAAATGAGAAGATGTTATCTCGAATTGGTTTAGAGATTTTGTAGACAACTAGAACCTAGGTTTTGAGTTTAGAAAGATGCAAAAAATTAAGAACATAGAGATCTAGGAAAAAACAGTGAAAGGATTATGATTGATTTGAATCATAAAATGGAATGTTTAACAATTATGAACATTAGTATCCCTAATCAGCTTAAGGTTATATTCAAGGGAATAAGAAATTTTCCTAAGATTATTCCTACTTTTTGAGCAGAAAGGTTATTGCAGAAAGGTGGGTTGTGGTACTTAGCTTACATTATAGATGATAAGAAAGATGGAGTGTAGATTAGAGACATATCTATTGTTAGAGATTCCATCAATGTATTTCTTGAAGATCTTTCAGGTCTACCACCTGACATAGAGATTGACTTACAATTAAGTTAATGGAAGGATTTGGATTGATTTGATTCTTTATGGAAGAATTGATTTATAGTACCTTGAAAACTATATGATAAATGATTTAATTATAAAAACCTCAAGTTACAATTACAAAAATCGATAGGCAAAGGTTTTGTGCACCCTATGGAGAATAGTGCATAAGGTTTGTTTATGAAGAAGAAAGATGGAACCATGAGATTGTGTATTGATAACAGGTAGTTGAATAGGTAACAATGAAGAACAAGTATCCTTTGTCAAGCATAGATGATTTTTTTGGTTAATTATAAGGTGATAAGGTCTTTTCTAATATCGATATTAGGTCTGAATACCATCAACTTTGGATTAAGAATTATGATATTTTGGTTTATTTCAAGAGTTTAGAAGAATATAAAAGAACATTTAGGGATTACATTGTAGACTTTAAGCTAAATTCAACAAGTGTGAGTTTTGGTTAAATAAGGTGGTTTTCTTAGGACTTGTGATTTAAAAGGAGAGATTATGGAAGAGGCACATGAGACTTCTTATTCAATTCATCTAGGGAGTACCAAAATGTACAAGGATTTAAAATAGTACTATTAGTGGAATAATATGAAGCAAGAAATTATGGATTTTATATCCAAGTGTTTGATTTGCCAACTTGTGAAAGATGAACACTAGAAGCCAATAGGATTCCCCAAGCCTTTGGAAATTCCTGAAGGGAAGTGGAATGCATATCTATGGACTTTGTTAGTGGATTACCTAAGACCAGAAAGGGATTTGATTTTGTCTGGGTGATAAGGACCAACTGACTAAGTTTACTCATTTCTTACCCGTTCAGGTAAATTATTCACTTGATAGATTGGCCAAGTTATACATGGATGAGATTGTAAAGTTATATGGAATTCCGATTAGAATTGTTTCATATCATGATTCATGATTTACTTTAAGATTCTAAAATAGTTTACAACAAGCTTTAGGAACCAAGCTGAATTTTAGTATGGCTTTTCATCCGCAGTTAGATGAACAATAAAAAAAAAACCATACAAAATTTAAAGGATATGTTGAGAGCTTGTGTGATTAATTTAAAGGCTAGTTGGAATGATCACTTACCATTGATTGAATTTACTTACAATAACAGTTACTAAGCTAGTATACAAATAGCACCTTTTGAAACTTTATATGGAAGAAAGTACAGAATACCTATATATTGCGAAAAGGTTGATGAAAGAAGGTTAATTGGACCTAAATTAGTTCAGGTGACAACTAAGAAGATCAAAGTTATTTGTGAGAGATTACTTATAGCACAAAACAGACAAAAGAGTTATACTGATCAAAGGAGGTGGGAACTTGAATTTCATATTAGAGAGCCTGTATTTTTTAAGGTATCACCATCAAAGGGTATCATAAGGTTTGAAAAAAAAGAGAAACTTAGTCGTAGATTTATTGGACCTTTTGAAATTCTAAGGAAGATGGGTGATGTGGCCTATGAACTGTCTTTACCACCGAATTTATCACATGTTCGCAATGTGTTTCACATATCCAAGTTAAGGAAGTACATGTGTGATCCATCACATGTGTTAGAATCAGAACCACTTCAAATCAATGAAGACTTGTCCTATGATGAGCAACCAGTTCAGATCTTAGACAGGAAAGAACAAGTTCTTCATTCCAAGGTCATTCTATATGTGAAGGTATCATGGAGGAACCATTCTCTAGAAGAAGCAACTTGGGAAGGTGAAGACGAGATGAAGGAAAAGTATCCACACTTGTTTCGCACTCAAGGTATATCAAATTTAGGGACTGAATTTATTTTAAGGGGGCAAGAGTGTAACACCTTGTACCATGACACACTTATTACTATACATGTGTTACACTTAGAATGTTAACACATGTCACATAAGTTCTGTATACACATAGAACCACTTACGTAATAAATGACAAGCGAAACCAACACTAAACGAGAAAGTTAAAGACAATTTACTAGGCAAGGAAAAAAATTAGTTAAGGACATGACAAGTTCTGAAGCTATCCTAGACGGATGACACAACTTCATAAGCAAATCTGTATCAATCCTATATGAATCACCCTACAAAGAATTTATTCTTGGAAAGATCTTTGATTGTACTTTCAAATGCGACAAACAGTGAGTGAATTGAAGTTTTCTAGAAGAAATTATGACAATTTTCCCAAAAAGTGTGTCGTCTAGTATGGTATAAATCAGTAGATTTTAAGGAAACTTTAAAAATACACCAATAAAAATGTAGAAGGAATTAGAGAGAAAGCCTTATGGATTTGGAAAGATCTTGAAGTCTAGTTTGAAACAAAAAAATGGTGAGTAAATATGAGTTTCGTAAAAAACGTTATGACCGATTTTCCACTAGGTGTCTATGCTGAAAAATTTCTGGCGGGATGACGTCATTAAAGTAGAAAATTATGTACAACTGCGATTTTTATAAAATTTTAAGGACTTTTTCACTAGAGACCTACCTAAACATGATATTGGAAAGTATGGTTTCTGTTTAGACTTAAAGAAATATAGAAACTCATAAGAAAGATGGTCTTTTCAAGAAGTTTTGCAAGAATAGGGATTTTGAAGAGAAAGGAAGAGGAAAAGCTAGGTTTTCCAAAGATTTGGGGATTTTTCTAAAGAACAAAGCTTAGAAGGAATTTTACATCAACCAAGAGGTAGGAGACACTAAACTAACTTCATTTTTAAATGCCATAAGGTTCTTAGAACTGATCCAAACTTGTTTTGCAAAGATTATTTTAGTTTTTGAATGGATTTTCAACCGTTCTTCACTAGTTTTGATTCTTTTTGAAAGAGAAAATTAGTTTTGTATGAAACATTAAACTAATTTCCTTTTTTACTCTATTAGGATCATACAAGTGCCTCACTTATGTTTTGTAAAGATCTACTCTATTTTTTTAATCATTTTAAAGTAAAGATCAAAAGTTTTCAAAGGAGTTTTTTTTTAGGTTTTTCAAGAACATAAAATACCATGATTTATTTTGTAAAATCTTGAGGTTCTATATTATTTTGGATTAGTATTTTACATGTTAAGGATTGTTTTACTACAAGTTTTAATCCGTTTTAATTTCTGAGACCATTGATTTTAAAGAGGGATTTTTCTATTTTTAAGAACACAAAATACTCCTAATTTTGGTATTTGATTCTATAGGATTGTAGAGATTATTCTCTTGTTTTGTAAGAACTTTATATGTTTATATGATTGATTTATGATCTAAATGTAAAACTTTCTTCATGATTATTGTAAAAATCTGATTGTTTCATACTTCTGTGCTTAAGAAGATCAAGTATCTATGATCTAAAGTGCTATGAATTTGCTTATGTTCTATTATGGATTACCATATGTTATGTACTGCTATTGCTATTGTTTTCAGTTATTATTGATCATTTTTCTATTAAAGTTTTGTTATAAGACACCCTTCATCATCAAAGGGGAAACATTAATGATGCTCCGCACACCTGGCTTATGGTGTGAATGGCCCTTTTACCGAGGATTATAAATGGTTATCATGTGGCTCTTCTCATCGAAGATAAAATTGGTGGATAATGGGGCTCTTCTCGCTAGAGATAAAATTGGTGAATCATGTGGCCCTTTGCACTGGGGATTAAATGGTGTAACTATTATCTGTTTTGGTTTATTAATTGTTAGCTATATTAGCTTATGTATTTGCTTTACATGTTTAGTTTTGTTCAGTTCAGTTATATACCCCTTGTTTTGTTCTATTGAGACTGTCTATATGTATGTCTTTTAATATTTTCAGTTCAGTATATGTTATGTATGCTAACTGTTCAGTTTTGTATCCATAAATTGTTAAAAAGTATGCAACTATCTATTTCATTTTGATTCGTACAAAGTCTTTATCCATTATTCCTTACTTTATTGTTACCCACTGAGTTTGTCAAGCTCACCCTAAATTTGGCACCATAGATGATGAGGAGATAACTATATAACGGTGCTGGTAGCTGGAATTAGAGAGTTAGAAGATTGGATATATGCTTTGAGACATTACTTTATTTTATTTTAGTTCAGTATTTTATTTCAGTTTATTTAGAAAGAACGTAATAAGTTATTGGATTTTGGTTTAGGCTTGATATTGGATTTTTAGATGATGGTTTAATTTATGTCAGACTGTTATTTTATGTGAATGGGAATGCCAAGACATGATTATGGGTTCTTTTGAGGTTTATGAAATTATTGAAATTTTATTATAGGTTGATTAAGAGATATGGATGGTTTTGATTTATGATATGTAATTCCGTTGTGTATGAATGAAAAGAATGAGCTAATTTTTTTTATGGAATTTACAAGTTAAGAATAAATGAATGTTTAATGTCATGTGTCGAAATTTATGACCCTTCTAGTGTGGGTTTCAGGGTGCGACACTTCCCATGTTGTAAAGCTTGTACTACATTATGGTTTCATACTTCTATAACTAATGAGCTTCCTCCAACTATAAAACATAACCAGATACTATTTAACCTTTTGACTTATCCACACTTTTGTAAACTAAAACTTGTATATTAGTCATTTATCTTATATTTTAGCATACGATTTACAACTATCTAATGATCTTATCATAGACTACTTTAAAACTTATTTTTTATACTAACTATATAACTTAATCATTCCCACATCATTCCTAATGTGTAAGACATAACCAACATAATGGACCAAAATGAATAATTTGTTTTCCCATTTCTTTTCTTATACACACTAGCTCTTCAAAATTCTCATACAAATAAAACTTGATTGCTTGATCAAAAAAATATTTTATTTAGATTTGTTAGTAATCAAAAAGTAAACCTCATCCATATAGGTGAGAATTAGAGAGGTTTAGAAACTTTCACACTGCATCAAAGAACTAGTTCATTGGAAGGAATGAGTAAGTTTATTAGAAGGTTAACAGGTTTTAAGAACTTATTCTCTAAATAATCTGGTTGCACTAGGTTTCTTGATAATCCTAGAACAATCCTACTTCTTATCATATATAATTGAGAACATTGTTATGTTTATAAAATTTCACATATGTGGGCATCGCAGAAAGATCGGGTAAGTCTGCCCGCCTCACTTCAGGGAATCGCGCCTGGCCGATTTGGGTTAGCCTCTAAGCTAAGGTTTGGAGTTGCCACTAACTCGGGTTTTTATAGGTGGGGTTAGACGCCTACCTCAGGGGAATGGAGGATACGGGATTTTTAGGGCTTACCAGGGTATAGCTAATGACCGACTGAGTTTCTAACTTGTGTTAGGCTTTCAGGGTTTTACCAAAGGTTTGATTTTGGGGAGAAAATGTGTATTTTGAGTGTATGGACAAAATGGTAATTTTTTTACCCTCTTGTGCCTTAATATGGGAATGTTGATGAAGGTTAGAGAATCTTGAAAAAAAATGGGCTTTACAGCCCCTAGTTTGAGGTCTTTTGAGGGGCAAGGGAAAATGATCATTTGCTAGCCTTTTGGGATTTTGATGCTTGAGGCCTTGTGAAAGTTCCTAAAATTCAGATGTCTTCATTGTGAAGAGTATTTTGGAGAGTTGTGGAGAAAATGGGTTCAAATAGGCTTTGATTTGAACCTCTAAGGGTGTAAGGGTAAAATGGTAATTTGTTAGCCTTTTGATGCTTCAATGTGGGAATGCTTATGAAGGTTAAAAAATTCAAGGTGTCTTTGTTGTAACAGAGATGTTGGAAAGCCGGGTTTAATAGGGCTTAATTTGAACTTTTGAGGGTGTAGGGGTAAAATGGTAATTTGTTAGCCTTTTGATGCTTCAATGTAGGAAGGCTTATGAAGGTTGACAAATTCAAGGTGTCTTTATTGTAACATAGATGTTGAAAGTTGGGTTTAATAGGGCTTAATTTGAACTTCTAAGGATGTAGGGGTAAAATGGTAATTTACCAACTTTTTGATGCTTCAATGTGGGAAGGCTTAGGAAGGTTGGCAAATTCAAAGTGAAATAGAGTTGATAGTTTGAAATTTGGACCCTCGTAGTCCTAGGGTGTTTTATGGAGAGATTAGGGTTTGGTTTTATTGATCTTTGGATGAAATTTAGATATTAACATTGCGTTTGCGACCATAGTTTCATTTGAGAATGCCTGACTATTTAGGGTTCAAGGAGGGTCTATGATCTAACTTTGTCTCTTGCTGTAATGAACCCATCTGACTCCATTAATTAGCCCTAGTCAAAATTTGGGTGCTGACAACATATAAATATGATCTTTCTTATTTAAGAATATATAAACTAACTCTTTAGCTTTTTTTGTATTATACCTTACTATTAGGTTCACTTTCTTATGTTATACCTAACATACCTGTGTAGGATTGTCCCACACTTACCATCTATTTTAATTGGGTCTCCACCCATTTCATAATTTAACAGATCTCAAAAGTATAGTTTCCAATTAAATCCTATTTAATTTTAACTAACTATATGTAGTTTGTAACCACAGAATTTGATAAGCAACTCTTGAAAACTTATTAAGGTTCCTAACCTTTTGATGTTGGGTTTAACACTTTCTTTAAGGGAAAAATTCAAATATTGGTACTCCTTTAATCAATCTCTAGGATCCCATAAATCTTTGCAACTAACTGCAAATATTTATAATAAACTATGGTATGTATTTTATGATTCATAGGAGCCAACTAATTGAAATAAAGAATACACAATTTTGTTGTCATTCTACTTTTTTCTCAAAATAGTTATATACACATGACACTTTCTTTATAGTACAGACTTTACTATAATGGAAATAGTTTTCACTTGCTGTAATTTTGTTTCTAACATTTGTCGTGTTCCTACTACCCTCAGAAACACTATTATGAACATCAAGAGTAGACTTTCTCTACTTCCATTTGTTATCTTTCGACTTGAACTAAAAACCTCTGCCATAATTAGCAAGATAAGCATTTATCTTTTATCCTTGATGAGATTCTTATATTCCTGCATAGGTTTTAGTAAAACCAAATCTCATTTCATGTCTTTATTTGATACAAAATAATTATTTAAATCATTGTAGGTAGGCAAGAATTGCATCAACTTACATCTAGGGTCAAACACTTTGACTCATTAGGATCTCCATCATTCTATGAGCATATCATTTGTCAAGATGTGATCATTTAACTAGATTTCTTTTTTTATTCGCATGCTTATCAAGTTCGTTATAGCTTATTGTCAGGCGGCTTAATTCTACTCATTATTTTTCCATTGCGTCTAAGTTCCTTCATGTAACTCTGAAGGATCAATGACATGAACTAACCTTATATTTTAATTTTTAACACAATTGAAGTCTTAACTTCTGGTTCACAAAGTTGGACAAATCATATTGTTATTATAATGATCCCTTAAAGTGGAATAATTATCATTGTTTTTGATATCTCATATCAGACAAATATCATCATCACAGAAAATTAACCATCTAGTTAGGGTTTTTAAAACTTAGATGGTACCGGTTACATTTTTATCAATTATTTGACTCGCTTGTATACCATAGGATCGGGAATAGCTTAAGATTCCAAGTGATCATCAGAAACCTAATCCTTCCAAATATAATTTGAGCTTGTGGGTATCACTCATGCCAATCTTGATTAGACGGATAGATACTATCCATCAACTCCTAGTAAAAGCTTACTTAAACTCTTTTTTAGATTTGTGATTTTTGATCTTCTTCCGACTTATGTGTTTTATTGTTATTTCCATGCTAGAAAAAACTCTTGTTGAGCCCAAATTTTTTGCAAGTTATTTTCCAACAAGGATTGAATTACAAAAAAAAAAAAAAAAAAAAAATTCAGATTCTTTTGGATCCCCGAAATTCACGTTTTTAAGTCACACACCATGTGTTCGACAAAATGTCTCTTAGAGGAGTCCAACTCCAAATGGACTCCAAATTTTTTAAAATTTTTATATTTGATATTTATTGGTATTTAGAAGCACTAATATATAAAAATTAATTGTCAAATAATTAATTCTAAGCAAACATTTGAATGCCTTATGTAGTTACAACATGATGTTTTCTAATCAAACTAGGAGTTGAAGTCCAATCTTGTTCGTCTACAAGCTTTTCTAAATTCTTTTTTAAGACAATTATGGGCTATAAACATCATCCCCAATAGTCCTAAAAATTTTATAAGTCAGATTTAGGAGTTGTATTTCATGTTGGAATCATATACAAGAGATAGTCACCCCAATTTTTAGTCTAATTTGGACTCCATTTTAAGGTTGCTAGGGTGAGCACGACCTAACCTCCTAGAAGTGCTCAAAACCTCTAAATTTATCATAAACATACAAAAATATCAATGAAATGAATTAGAATCAATCAAGCATGAAGAGCATGTTGATTGCTTCTCTAGGGTCATTTCCAAATCACGTCAAACAACTCTAAATCTCCTTCTCCTTTCTTTGTGTTGTGCTCTAATTTTCTTCGTATTTTCATAACTTAGAACTATTCTAAACTAATTCTATAACATTATATTTTGAACTAGAAACCTCAAGAAACCAACCCGTCATCCTGAACTGCTTGAAGAGAGTACATCCAATAAAAAGAGAAGAGAGAGAGCAAACAAGAACCATTCCATGACCATAAATATATAAAATATAATATTTTATGGAAGAAATATATTCTATACATTCACATTAATCTGACAAAACAAATGGCACATTAATCAGATGTAAATTGAACCCTTAATTATCATTTTATGTGAATTACCCTAGATTCGCCCTGAACTTTTATTCTCTTTAAATTTTGAGATAAACCACTATTAAAACATGATTTTCAGAAATTTTTATTTCTATAATAATGGTGTTTATCATATATTTAAAGAGTATAAAAATAATAAATAATAAAATAATAAAAATCAAACCCTAGATTCATGTAGGAGGCTTTGATACCAATTGTTGTTTCATTTCTTTGAAAAACCTTTAAGTCTAATTAATTGTCATAAAAAATACAGATCATGAACACTATTTCTCCCATGATCACCATATGAAATACTAGGATTTAAATCAAGAAATATTAAAAAGATTACCTCAATGGTTGAACTAGACACATGATGATGATTCGACCCGGTCTCTAAAATATCCACGCCTGCTCCAGAGCTCCCTGTGCTTCTCTCAACCTCAAAAAAGTTACAAGTCCCTTCCTGAACATGGATAAATCTATTTATAGAGCTTTTAGAAAGTCAACGTAACCTAAGGGGTGTGGGATCCTTATCCTTAGGCTGTGAGGCCTAGTATCCTTAATTAAGTC